>JABUQX010043418.1:0-17204 GCA_015478945.1 Trachelipus rathkii | reverse complement strand
CGAAAATCCAAATTGAATTTAAGGAGTCAAGTCCGGAGTCGGATCGGGAGTCGAAAAATTTATTTTACGACTCCCCGCCTGATAATATATATATATATTAATATATATATAAATAATATATATATATATATATATATATAATATATATATATATATTTATATATATATAATTATATTATATATATATATGATATATATATATATATGCCAGGCATCTTACTAGAAAAAATTAGATCGACTTTGTAAATAATTTCCATGAAATCTGCCAAATGATTTTATCCGATATATTTTATTTGTTCTTCCTTATTAACATATTAATTTTCCTCTACATACGAGATCTAAATTCGGCGCCCATATTGGATACTAGTAACAGGAAATCTGTTTCCCTCCTCCCCAAAATATCACGTTAATTTAAATTCTACCAGATAGAGCACGACGAAATTATGAGAATAACAATCTCTATATAAATGGTTCTATAGAGAATTTTAGGGGTTATCCGAGCCACAAACATTTAATGTTCACAGAACTGTATGCCATTAAAAGTAGATCATTCTCATAGATTCAGTTTATGTCATATATATATAATATATATTATATATATATATATATATAATATATTATATATATATATAAATATATATATATAATATATATATTTTATTTTTTTAATAATATATATATAATATATATATATATATATATATATATATATATATATATATATTATATATATAGGGTTGAAAAAAAAACATGTTTTTTTAAAAAAAAACAACAAAAACCATTTGGTTTTTTAAAATAAACCAAATAAACCAATGTTTTTTTTGGATTTTTTGGGGTTTTTTATGCTTATTTTGATGGTTTTAATGTGGTTTTTATGGTTTTAATAGATTAAAGTCAAAAATCACTACTGAAACCTGTTAAAACATGGTTGCTAACAACACATTTAAAAATTTCTTAATAACTTTCTTAGATTCTTAAATTTCAAATTTTCTTGATAACTGTTAACTGCGTATAAAATTATTATTATTTTTGAGTTTTAATATAAACTTATAAGTAAAAAATAAGAGGGTATTTTATAATATATTAACTCTATCTGAAAAAAAGGTTATACTTTATTTTTACCAAAAAAAAAAAAAAAAAAAAAAAAACGCAAAAAAAGAAAAGTTATTCAAACCTATAATGATATACTAATGAATTCTTATTTACCTTTATATTTGAATACTAGGAATATCATATATATAAATATATATATATTATATATAATATATATATATATATATAATATACTATATATACTATATATAGATATATAAAAATAATCTCTTTATTTTTTCTGGTTACACAAAAAATAGATAAAGTATAAATATTTAGACGAGAGAGAGAGAGAGAGAAAAGAGAGAGAGAGAGAGAGAGAGGAGAAGAGAGAGAGAGAGAGAGAGAGAGAGAGAGAGAGAGAGAGAGAGAGAGACGAGAGAAGAGAGAGACGGAAGAGAGAGAGAGAGAGATTCATCATTAAAAGTCGAAACTGAAATTATCATTAAGTGTCGTAAATTTTTTATATTTACTCCATCTGCCACTTCGTGGCCAGTATTTATAAAAGGTACAAATGGATGTATTCGCGAGTGGTTGGTCCCAAATTGTAGTTGAGGGGGTCGTAATTGCACTGACCATCATTTTCTTATTATTTATAGTAAAATAATAATATTAATATTCACTTTTTTATAAAAATCAAAATTTATTAATATAAACTTGCTCTATGAGACGGTACCATTTTGAACCAAAGAAATCTCAAAATACAATACCGTACTCCATTAAAGGCTTATAAGAGTAAAGTACCCCTTATAATTGGGCTACGCCCTTGAAACTCACAATATTAATTCATTTAATAATAAATAGTAAATGTCCCAAGTTTGGGACTCTGGGATATCTGTAACCCTTAAAAATGGGGTTAGGGGCTGGAGCCCCCCCATATCATTTTTGTCAATTTTTTTCACCAGATTCTTCTTATTCATGTCAAAAACTATTATTGTACCAAATTTCAACCAAAAATAACATATATTTCGATATATATATATATATATTATATATATAAATAGATATATTTACACAGAACCATCCAAAATTGAGAAAAATGAAACTGATACAAGAAACCGGTTTACAGTTAACTTTCTTTTGACAACGTTTTGAAATTTCAAACTTCTCTTAATTATACTAAAGTATAAGGACACATTTTGATGAAAATTTGACATGATAAAGTTATAATTTCGTAATTATAAACATAATAACCCGCCTATAAAAATAGGCCTTCAATTTGAAGATTTTCATTTTTATGAAAGTTTTCCTTCCCTCTCTTCGTTGACCAGGTGCTCCATGAGTGCCAGACTGTAAGTATTTGCAACCTGTGTTAACACTACAATCTCCATTAAAGCAATGTCATTGACCTCTTCAATCGAAAGGTAAGTATGACCCCAGCTGACCTTCCATTTTTTCTATATCGAAATATTAACCTATTTTAACTTATAGTTGTGCTAGAGACTTGATTCTTGCACCAAATTAATCAGTAGAGAATACTGGTTCTATTAATTGTTGTTAAAATTGATAATCATCTTTAATTAAAAAATTACAATTATTATGTAATTTCTATGGGAGTAAAAATATCCTGTAACAAACACGTGATGAGTTGCCAGATACTGCCATCATGAACTTTCGATAATTTTTATAACAAATCCATATCGATTTATTCATTAAATTTATTTATTTAGTATACAGTTTAAAATTAGCTATCTTTTGACAATAAATTTGTTATTGAAACATTAATAATTCAGTTTGATGTTTATTTAACTAATCACTCACCGTCAACCCCCTCGGCGTCTTCTCATTGACTATAAAACGGCGAGCGCGATTGACTCTTGACTTCTCTTATTCTTAATTACTGCACTTTCTACAATATAGACTCCGTCCATATAATTTGTATTCCGAGTCATAAGAGAATTCTTCAAGATTCATTTATCAATGCAGTTAAAGTAGTAATATTTTTTGACGAGGCTTATTCTTCAAACGAGCCTTTCCTTTCATTTTTTAGAGACATCATCGCTATTTTCGGAGGCGACATGTCGAACTGAAGTAGGAGCCAATTTTTTTGTTGTAAATTGACCGCGCAAAATTGAAAATCTTCCTTCCGTTAAATGGTGATCTTAGGAAAATTTTGTGTAGTTAATGTCATTTATTATGCCTTTCTGGACAACTTAGGAATCCCCACTAATGACTTCGTGTCACCCTTCTTTCCTTGCAGATATTAGCAAAAAAGGCTTCAGTTTGATTCGTTTATATTAATTTTTGATAAGTGTTTTGACATTATATATCAAATCAGTCTCTTCTGATTGAGTTGTTCTATTTGGAATGATTCAATTTTTGATAGTGGACCCACGAGTTGCTATATAATGTTGAAGTACTTCTTATAGAATAGTCCGTAAAGATTTGAATTAATCCGATTCGCCTACGGTTATGTGGTGACTGGTTTCCATTACCAGACCACATATCTGTGCAAATCACCTTTCAAATCGCCCTTTTACTTCGTCTTAATTTAGTGTCCAGTTTTTATTTATAGGTGAAGAATCTTCGAGGTTTTTATCTATCTTTTATTCTCTCTCTATCTCCTCGGTGAAAGCTTAAAAATTATGATATTTCCACACACATTTTTACCCAACGTTATGTACACTGATTTTTGTTTATTTTTTTTTAAACATACAAACAATAAAATCGTACTCAAAAAAGTAAGCAAAAACTTTGAGTTTAAGTTTTGAAGACTAAAGGATTTTGTGAAATTTTAACATAAAGGGAATATTTAAAAAATTTCAAACTCATGGATTTGATTAAAAAATAATAATAATAAAAATAAAAAGTTAAGAGAAAAGTAAGTAAAAACGCAGAAATTGAAAAAATAAAATTCATTATAACAAATATTTTATAAAATGAAAATTTTGTCGCTGTTAAAATTGAAAATTACCAATTAAAAAATAATAACCCACAAAAATTAAAGTTAATACTTGTAACATTACTGCATCGTCAATAAAAAATGAGAACCATTTTTTATTAATATTAAAACTTAGATATAGATTATAAAGAGTGTAGAAAATAGAGTTAGAAATAATAACTAAAGATCAAAAAATTAAATACTTTTCAATATTTCATACATGAAATTTGATTTTTCAAGAGTCGTCATAGAATCGATTCATATCATAAAAATGTTATTGTAACATTCCCCCTTTAAATATTATAAATGGAAATCGCTCTTTATATATATATTTGTTAAATTATATATATAAATCTATAAAATTTTTATTTAGAAATAGTAAAAATCGTCTTAATAAATGATCACGTGCCGAAAATTTTCGAGTCAAAAATTGACAAATAAAATTCACTACTTGAAATGACTATCTTTGTCAAAGAACTTATTTATAGTAGTCTTTTTATAGATTTTACTAGTCAAAGTTTAGCGAGTTTTCCGAATTTTGTGTAACATTTGATGCCGAATTATCATCAAATCCGTGCATGATAAATTGTAATTATAGTGGTTTGGTATTAGTAGTCTTCCTGGTGGTGGAGCAAGTTAGTTCCCATAAACAGGGGCCTTACCTCTGTTTAGTAATAATAATTAGTCTTCCCTCTAGTAAACCTTGCTTGCAAGTTTCCAAATGGCTTCTGGCTTTCCTTTGTAAAAGCCAGATTCATTAAGAAACAAAGCAAAGTTATTATTGGAATTCGTCTTCTTACTGAAACACCTTTGTGTTTTCAAAGAAGACTGTTCCTACAAATAATAATTGTTGTTGATAATTATTACTATAATTATTACTATCAATAATTATTATTATTATTATTATTATTATTATTAATTATTATTATTATTATTATTATTATTATTATTATTATTATTATTATTATTATTATTATTATTATTATTATTATTATTATTATTATTATTATTATTATTATTTATTATTAATTTAAATATAATTGTTACTTTTTCTTATTATTATTATTATTATTAATAATTATTATTATTATTATTATTATTATTATTATTATTATTATTATTATTATTATTATTAGTATTATTATTATTATTATTATGATTTATTATTATTTATTGCTTCATAGTACTAATTAGTAGGAATCTTAGTGTATACTTTATTGTTAACGTTATCACAACAAATATTGTTGTTATTATTGTTTCATACTTTCGAAATTTGATTGAGTTTTTTTCATCTTTGTCAACGTTCGAAAGTCTATATATTTATACTACATTTGTTCGATAACGTGGTTACACATTCGGAAATTCAGAAATAACTTCCGTAATGAAAGAATTTATAATTTTCAAAACATTTAAAGCGACTACATATAAAAAAAAAAAACAGTAAATTTTCAATAAAAATTATTAAGATAAAATTTCAATTAAATTTAATACAACGACAAAACTTTTTTCGTCCCCAAATCTTAGTCATAAATTACAATCTCTTACTTTTCTTCCCTACTCCCTTACCCCCCCAACCTTTGCCTCAATGTGTGCAAAATTTCTTATTTCTTCCCTTTGTGTATATATATATATATATATATATATATTTTTATATATATATATAATATTATATATATATATATATAATATATAATATATATATTATATTATATCTTGTATATATATATAGTAATTACCCTGGTCCACACGAGACCCACCGGGTATATATATACATACAAGTTTATATTTCCACTATTCATTGGCTACCTTCAGACCAATCGAGCGAAAGTGGTAACGCGTCTGAGATTTGTCTGAAGTTAGGAATAAATGTGAATAGATGTTGTATCATGGTCTTCGATTAGCCCAGCTACCTGAGATTGGGTCACAAATCCCCATTAAGAATTTTATACAAAAAAAAACTAATTTCCCTGCTTTAGCTGTTCCCAACCTATTTCTAATGTTGCTGTGCACAAGTCCAAAAGTTGAAAATACCCTTTTTCAACATTAGCAGTTGATGAAGTTGCTTACAATATGGCTTATTATTTTATATATGACCTTCTCATCTAATTTTTCTTTAAGAGAGATCTTTACCAAGATGAAGGAGTCACTGCTGACAAAAGAGACTCTAAAATAGGTAACTTTTATGAAATGGAGGAGGGAATTGCCAGCTTAATTTTTATTCCATAATTCCCATGCTTTTGAAGCTCATCCTCGTGGATTACTGTGGTCTTGATTTCTTGGTTAGAAATATAATGCCAAGTAAGGTGAGCTTCTGTTAACTGCCTGATGATACCTCCTTTTTACTTGTGTTTTAAATCTTGTCTGTTGAGTGGGAGTTAAGCTGTGCTAGCTCCAATTCATATTTTTTTCCAAATATAAAACATCATTCACTTAGTTTACAGTCGTGCCTGCTAGCTTGGTTGATGCTGTGGCCACACACTCCACAAAGGAGTTTTATTATAATCTTTTTGAAAATGTGGCATCGATGTGTAGAAAATGAAATCCTCAAGAGCTCGAAACAAGAATCATGCTTTAAACATGTAAATTTACAAATAATATTATAATATAATATATATATATATATATATACTATATATATATATATATATATATATTAATATATATATATATATATATAATATATATAATAATATATAATATATCATATATTTATATATATAATATATATATATATATTATATATATATATATATAATATATTATATATAATATATATATTTATCATCTCAACAATAATAATATAAAATCAGCAGAAAATTTTTATTGCCTTTCAGTTAACTCTTCGATTGAAAATTTGAGAAAACCATATCAACATGCTAAAGAAAGTAAGTAAATTTATTACTTTTTAAAATATTTTATGCATTGTTTTTTATGGTTTAAACATGTTTGTTTATTTGGCCCTCTCCATGGCTTATACCCAAATGCTTTAAACCGTTCCACCCTATATATATATGCAGTTATATATGATATTATATTATATATATATATATATATTATATATATATATATATATATATATATATATATATATATATATATATATATATATATATAGTATATATAGTTATATATATAGTATATATATATATATAGATAATATAATATATATATATATATATAGTATATATTATATATACGTATATATATTTAATATATTAAATATTATATATATATATATATATATATATTATATATATACTATATATATATATATATATATAGTATATATATATAAATATATATATATATTATATAATATATATATTATATATATAATATATATATATATTATATATATATATATATATTATATATATATTATATATATATATAGAATAGAATAACTGCAAAAGCGTAGATGTATAATGTACAGAAGAATTTGCTTCCCCTTGAGGTAAAAATTAAAGATGGAATTTGATTAATTTAACGAACACAAAATTGAATTTTTATAGGATTTTAACACCAAGTAATAATAATTTTTAATTTTTAATAAATTCAGCCTAGCTTTCGTGGTTGTACGCGAACCTACTTCGTCAGGACTGAAAACAAGAGAACAAAGAATAACTAGATTTTAGCTTCTCTTCTTTTGTTGATCTGGCTACTTGGTCTTCAAGTAAGGTCTTATAGATGTAGAGTTGATACGTCCCGAGATATTTATAGTTATGTTAGCGCTTTTTAGTAAACGTGCCAAGGAATAACATCCGTTTCAATACATGTTGAGTTGTTTCATCTATGTAGTATTTTCCATTTTGTAATTGAAATTATGGCTATTTTTAATGATGAAAGATTCTATAACTTTTCTATTTTCTGTGTTTTGTATCGGTTTGATGAGAGTGGATGTATTAGTTTTAATAGTGTGGTTGGAGTTTTGACGGTGTTTGACTAAAGAAAGATATTTGTATATATTTAAATGTTTTTTGTTGTATATTCTGATGTTTGAAATTGTTTGTTTCGCCTATATACCTTTCTGGGCAATTATTACAGTTTATTGCATATATTCCGGACTCTTTGTTTAGGTTATTGTTACTAGGTTTCAAAGCATGTTTTAAGGTTATGTTGTTTGATTTTAAGGTTTGTGTATTGTTAGGTATATAGTTACGGATGATATTTTTCTGTAAGTTAGGAATTGGACGTATTATAAAATAGAAAGGAAGAAAATAAAGAAAAGAAACTGAATAACAGCAGAGAACAAGCCTGAAGATTGAAAGATGGAAAAGCTTCAGCTAAAGTTTGAGCAATCTCAGAATCGGAAAATAAGAATGTTTTTGAGAGTGGTCTTGGCCAGATTATTATTGAAATTAAAAATTTAACAAATTAATAAATTTGCCTATAAAACTTTAATGAAAAAACATTTTACATTCCGATAAAATTTTAGCGGTGGAACTGCAAAATATTCAGCTCAGTTCTTTTGAATTATTTTAAACTTTGCTTGAAAAAAGATATCAAAATGCATCATGTAAATCTGGCCATTGATGTTTGGATAAAGTTACATGTAAGATCATATGAAAAATGGATATTCGGCGCAGTCTGCTCGTGCGAAGATTTTCCTCGAATAGTTCAAGAAGGAATGGATCAAACACCAAATAACGTCCGGTAGCTCAGCGGTAGAGCACTCGCCCAACTAAGCGAGAGATCCAGGCTCGTCACCGGTCGGGCGTGTGGATGTGAGCTGTTCTTTTTTGACTCCTTCTTGCTCAGACTTAAAAATTGAGCACACCCCTCCTAGATTAGGGCTCTGCCCGTGAGCGGTGGTGTTAACTGTAAAAAATAAAATCAAAAATAAAAATATTTCTGTTTTGCTTTGCGTAAAGCTTTGTTAACGGTGATTTGGGGATAGTCTTTCTTGTTAAATATGTTTTTTATTATTTTGATTTCAGATGTTAAATGTTGGGGGCTGCAAAGTCTGAAAGCACGAAGAAAAAGATTGCTTAAAACGTCAAGAGGAGCTTACTGGTGTTTCCTCCGTAAAGGGTTACAATAAACTTTTGTTCTGCAGCCTGTTTGGATTAGCTTCTGAATCTTTGAAAATTTTAACAACTATCTGCAATTTATCGTTAGCTTTTAAAAGTTTAGCAAATTTTATTTTGCTTTGTCTGAAAAGCCTTGATGTTGTGTCACAACCTAAAGGAATGTGAAAACAATATATTGTCCTGTATTTCTTTTGAGAAGTTGAACTTGGTAAAACAATTCATTGTGTTTTCTGATTTTCCTTTACTCGGTTTCAAGAAATAAATATTTGAACGTGATGGAGCTAATGCTGTCAGCTGTAACAAAAGGTCAATGCCAAAGGTCAATAGCGGTATTAATAATTTGAGGGTCAGCATCATCGGAAGCTTGTTTCAAATTAAAATTTTTATTTTTTAGTTTCTCACATAACTTGGAGATGAGGCTCTCTTTATTTTTATTGTCCTACAGAAATTGCTACTGAAACATAGTTGCTAACATCGACTCACCGAATGATACATTTGGGGATGTGCGATTTTTTATTCTTCTAAGACGCTCAGATGTTTTCATACATTTGGCAGCTATATTACCCGCATATCCGCCAAAAATAACGGTGACATCGTCTTTGTAGAACTATTTTACTTAGTCAAAATATTTCGACAACATAGAAGAAAACGTTTCTTTGTCATGCCAAACAATTCAGTGAAGAAGAAATTCGCCATCGACACGTACATAACATTCGGTTACAGGAGTAAACAATTCATAAAGCAACGATTTCCTAGCTTTTCGCACTCTTACTTCATCAAAGAGCAAAAGTGGACAAGGAGCCAACTCGAATTCAAAATAATCATTTAACTCTTCATTAGATTTTTTAATAAGTGAAATTCTATGGAAACGTATCTCAGGATCAATAGAAATGTCTTCATTATATATATATATATATATATATATATATATATATATATATATATATATATATATATATATATATATATATATATATATATATATATATATATATATATATATATATATATATATATATATATATATATATAAATATAAAAAAAGAGATACAAATATATATATATATATATATATATATATATATATATATATATATATATATATATATATATATATATATATATATATATATATATATATATATATATATATTATATATATATATATACTCTATTTATATATATATATAGACATATATTTATTTTTTTTGATTTAACAGTGGTGAAGTTTTCACAAATTATGTTAGTCATTCAACACATTCCAATCTTTGCGTTCTGTAACAATTAATCTTCTCGTCTCCCTGTACTCTATTACTTATGTACATGATGTTTTCTCTAATAAGGATGGAATAGGGAAACGAAAACCAAACTACAAACTTTTGAGCTTCTTCATCTCTTGATATTCGCTAGATCATGGCATCTGTATGTTGTTCTGTTGTAGCGAATGATACATAACATAATTCTTTAATCTTCTGTGAAATATCAAGAATAGTAGGCATTGCAAGAATCCATTTTGTCAGAGCACTGTCAGAAATACCTTGTCCATATGTCAAACTACCAGCACTCTTCGTCGAACGCATAAGATTGTGTTCTACTGTCATATCTGTTCATATGCGCCAGATCAGGGTTTTTCAGATCAGATAATGTTAAAAAGGCAGTTTGTCACAAATTGTTCATATTCTACTGAAGTTAATGCAAATTTAATATTATACATTTCCTATAAATAAAGTTCATATGATTTTGCATACAGAATGTGACCGCTTGCATGAAAACATATTGTAGATTCAAGAACCAATATTCACTTATTTAAGCTTGTATAAAATTGCTTTACTAAAGTAGCTGTATGGAAATATTGAATCCATAGTTTTGCTATCACTCCATTCTTCTCAAGTTAAAGTAACTATTCAGAGAATATCCCTAAGACACACTTGAGAGGTTCTTCTTCAATTTTCTACAGAAAGAAAGGAGCAAAAATTTTGAGAAAAACTTCTGGACCTATTGATTGTTCTGGGTATTAAATATTCATCATGGTAAAAAGTAAAAACGACCTTCGTCAATGCTAAATGAACCAAAATATGTTCTCTTAAAGCACTTGAATAGACATGTCCTGATAAGATTTTGTTAGTGGAGGCAGCAGCATACACAACATTGAACAAATCTTTTAAACCACTTCCATCCATAATATATGGATGTTGCTTTACTAAGGTAACTATATGGAAATATTGAACAATGAGTTTTGCTGTCACTCCATTCTTCTCAAGTTAAAGTAACTATTCAGAGAATATCCATAAGACACACTTGATAGGTTCTTCTTCAATTTTCTACAAAGAGAACGGAGCACCAACTTTGAGAAAAACTTCTTGACTTACTGATTGTTCTGGATTTTAAATATTCATCATGGTAAAAACGACCTTCGTCAATGCTAGATGTACCAAAATATGTCCTCTTAAGGCTCTTGAATAGGTATGTCCTGAAAAGATTTTGTCAGTGAAGGCATTGAACAAATCTTTTAAACCACTTCCATCCATAATATATCCAATGGCACCCATAAAAGACATTAACATATGGAAACCATCAAGCATAACAATTACTGAACTAAATTTAGAGTTGCTACTGATAGAAGCTATTATATCACGAGCCTTGATATAAAGTGGTTGATCAAATGTCAAAAAACAATAGGATTGATTTGAATGGATGATTTGATTTTTGCCTAAGGGTGACCCATTTTAGCCCCTTCCTCTAAATGGACATAAAATTCTTAATTTGCAGCCAATTTTGACCAAATAAATAGCAAACCGCAGTTTTTTCTGACGTAAAAAACGTCGTTTTCGAGTGTTTCTGTGGTAGTCACTTTTGTATTTTTTATTTTTTGAAAACCTATGCTTTTTTGACATTATTCGATACTCGTCCTACAATTCTTTTAGAAATAACTTCAAACTTTTATTATACAAAGATTGGATTATATAAAAACTGTTGGAAATAAATATTGATATTTGACCCCAAATCCGAGCAATGGTCGATTTGCAAAACTTACTTATTTTTGGTTTTGAAATTTAAAAATTGCGATATTTTTTTTATTCAATCTATCTGCATGAAAATTTCAGGACATTTGTAATTGGGGGAGATACATATTTTAAATTTAGATTATTTTTTGGTATATGCAATAGTTTTGCTTTTGTACATGGACCAAATTTCCCCCCCCAAAATTTCGAAATTAATTTCTTTTTAGTATACGAAAAAAATGATCTAAGTAAAAAATATATATCTCGCCCGACTATATACGCCCTGAAAATTTGATCTTAATCAGATGAGTAGAAAAATAATTAACAATATTTTACTTTTTCAAAAAATATTGTTTTGAGAAAGTGAAATATTGAAATACTTTTTCCTACCCATCCGATCAACATCAAATTTTCAGGGCGTATATAGTCGGGTGAGATATATATTTTTTACTTAGATCATTTTTTTTCGTATACTAAAAAAAAATTATAAATATAACTACGGCGAAAGATTCCCGTAACATTTACCTTTATTTTATGTATAAACACGAGGTATTTCCTTCTAAGGGGGACCCCTCCCGCAAAACGCACGCAACTCCGTTCTAAAACCGTAACGGCTGAAACGCCGCGCTCGGGAACACCCGCAATCGACTCGGTATACATCAAAACATACTAGTTATCACCGAGTTCGTCTTTCTATCTTCAGAAACAATAATGTTGCACAGCTGCATTAGAAAAAGTGGGTAAGGCATATCTAATACTAACTCTTGTTAGGAGTCCATTATAAACCACAGGAATCGATTCAGCAGTGTCGATTATATACTAATCGATACCAATATCGGGTATATTCCGACACATACGATATATCGCATTAGAAGTGCTAGAAAAAGGGGGGTGGGGTACTAACTCATAGAAGGAACCATCATACCATCTTATAATATACACCAATCGAATCCTTATACCTTATAACATGGGGATAGACACCAATATTTGGTGTATTCTATGACGTAGGATACACCATTGCTAGAAGTGTTAGAAAAAGGGGGGTGGGGTACTAACTCGTAGAAGGAAGCATCCTAACATCTTCTTATATACACCGATCGATTCCCCGTACCTTATAACATAGGAATAGACACCAATATTGGGTGTATTGTATGACGTATTATAGGTCATGCTAGAAAAGGCTAGAAAAGGGGGGCGGGGGGCTAACTCATACAACGAAGCATCCTTGCATTTTCTAATACACACTAATCGATTCCCCGTACCTTATAACATAGGGGTAGACACAAATATCGGGTGTATTCTACAATATAGGTCGACACGTGCTAGAAGCTAGAAACAGGTGCACTTTTGCGGTTTGCGGTTTCTAGCATAGTTTCGAAATAGTTAGTTATAAATAATGGGCATCTCCCCACCTTCAAATGCCTTAAAAATTTCGTGCGGACCTGATGACCAGAAAAAAATTCTCCAATTTTTCCTTTTCAAAACCAAAAAAATTAGGTTTTGAATTTGAACATTGCTGTGGTCTGGGGTCAAAAATCACGCAAAAAAAAGTGTGCATTTTGTAGGTAATATACCCATCTATGTATAGTTCAAGTTTCAAGTTATTTCTAAAATAGATGTAGGAGGTGAATCAAAAATATGAAAAACATAGGTTTTCAAAAATTGAAAATACAAAAGAAATGACTATAGTAACAGAAACACACTCCAAGACAACGTTTTGGATATCAGAATAAGCTGTGGATTGCTTCTTAATTGGTCAAAATTAGCTGAAAATTAAGAATTTTATATCCATTTAGAGGTAGGGCTAAAATGGGGTCCCACTTAAGCAAAAATCGAGCCCTCCTGTGGTTAGAAGTACAGTATCATAATTTCTTGGCGGTGAATTAATAAAAAGTAAACACAATATACGCGATTTGAAGCAATTCTTGAATGATATGACTCTTTTCATTAAGCCAATCTGAGCTAGAACATTAAGCAAGCGTTTCCATTGGCCGAAAAACAAAAATAATTAAGTCGCTGGTTAACAGTTGAAAATAGATGTTTTCGTTGAGATATTCGATTTTATGTTTTCAAGAACTGTTTTATTGTTTTTGAAAAATAATCAGTGGAATATTACCAAATTCTCCAATAGCAAGCTCGCTTTGATTTTTTTCAAGTCTTGAGTAGTATACAACACATTTGGCATGAGAGTTATCTAACCACAAACCGCAAAGGTCATAAAAGTGGACCTTTTTATCTAACCGCAAACCGCAAAACTGATAACAAGGCGAAGAACAGAGAGACTTCAAAGGGCACCGCCGAGGGCGAAAAGGTCATATGTTCCTATAGGTTATATATTATATAGGCTATATATTATATAGGCTATATATTATATAGGTTATATGATATAGGTTATATATATTCTAGCTTCTAGCACGTGCCGACCTATATTGTAGAATACACCGATCTTAGTGCCTACCCCTAGGTTATTGGGTACGGGGAATCGATTGGTGTATATTAGAAGGTGCTAGGATGCTTCCTTCTACGAGTTATTACCCTACCCCCCTTTTCTAGCCTTTTCTAGCATGACATGTCCTACGTCATAGAACACATGGAATTTAGGGTGTCTACTCTGAGTTTATAGGTATGAGGTCAGTTAGTGTATATTAGAAGATGCTGGGATGCTTCCTTCTACGAGTTGGTATCCCCACCCCAACCCTTCTAGTGCGATATATCGTATGTGCCGGAATACAACCGATATTTGTATCGATTAGTACATAATCGACACTGTTGAATCGATTCCTGTGGTTTACGACGGAATCGATTCATTCCTAACAAGAGTTAGTATTAGACATTACCCTACCCCCCTTTTCTAATGCACCTGTGCTAACAGAGTTCTACTAGTATGTTTTTTGGTATGCCGAGTCGATTGCCGCTATTGCCGAGCGTGGCGTTTCAGCCGTTGCGTTTTTAGAACGCACCAACATGCGTTTTTCGTAGATGGCGTACCCTTCGTCAAAAACCTATCATGACGGGTGTCAAACAGGGTAGAATGTCTCAAAATAAGATTCCCGTAGTTACTTTCCCGAACGCCAGAGTCCCCAGGGCCCCAGCCGGGGGTCATTTATGGGGCAAGAAATGACACAAAATGACATATCTTAGCAAAAGAGGTGTTAGAGTCATCGTATCTTCTTCAAACTTGGTATGTCTTCCTTATATGTTGCAACATTATTGTTAAATGTTTCAAGTCGCTACGTCAAAGAGGGGTGGGCGTCCCCTAAATTTTAAAAATGGACTTAAGCTGAAATTTGGTGAGTGTATAGAAGAGAATAAATGAGATAGAATGGCTATGTTAAATTATTGGGCGAACCATATGGGCCGGCCGGAGCTGATAGTTGCGGTGCCATGGAATTCTGGCTCCAGCTATATTAGAACAAATGAGGTGTCTACATCTATGTTTCAACGGTGTAAAATTCATTTTTGAGGGTTTCAGAACCCCAAAATGAGTTCAAGCCCCCCGAAGGGGGTCCCCCTGAAAAAAGAAGAAAAGCTTAGAAGAAGAAGACGAAAGAAGATGAATGTGAAGAAGAAGGAAAAAGAAGAAGGTCTCGCATGGCGGATCAAATGAGTGATTGTATGTGTAGGTACCGACACCGGTGTAGAGCCGGTGCGGTGCCGAATTAGTAAAAATGTACTTAACATCTTGATACTAGTGTACTTATATATGTTTTTAATAACATAGATCTCATTTTTGAGGTTCCCAAAACTCAAATGAGTCTGAGAACCCCTCTTCAGGGGTTTCTACTGAAAAAACAGCGGTGAGGAAGATGCATTATGCTGAATCACGGTTTCAACTCTTTAAACGATCGCAGGGTAGGCAAGACCGAACGCGTGGTTGCCCCGTGCCCGCAGGCGCGCCCTCCGGCGCGGAAACGACGCGAGCGCCCGCAGGCGCAATATTACTGCGCGAACGCTAAATATATTTCGTAGTTGTAACGTTAATAAAAATGTTTACATTACTTTGTATTTTCTTTTCAAGTAATTCTGTACTATGAAACAGTTATTTTATTTTTATATTTAAACTTTCTAATTTTTATTTAATACAAAACCCTTGTTCACTGTTAAATTTTGTAATAAAAACATGTTTTTTTCGACCTTAAAGCTATAACTCAATAAGGCAGTAGCGCAAATAGCCCCAGAAGGACCCTCACCCTAGATATGCGCTTTGTCTTTACTGCTTTATTGTCTTACTGTAGGGTTTTACTGTTTCAAGTCCTATCCGAAACACATTCTGGTGGAAAAATAACTTCATTAAACTTTGGAATATATATATATATATATATATATATATATATATATATATATATATATATATATATATATATATATATATATATATATATATATATATATATATATATATATTCTGCTATATATATATAATATATATATATATATATATATATATTTATATATATATATATATATATATATATATATATATATATATATATATATATATATATATATATATATATATATATATATATACTATATATATATATATATATATATATATATATATATACTATATATATATATATATATATATATATATATATATATATATATATATATATATATATATATATATATATATATATATATCTATATCAATAAAGACTTTACATTAAACATCAAACTTTCAAGGGTATGGACGTGTGTAAATTTATGTTCCGTAGTCCTGCTACTTGTCTTGTATCCGGCCCTACAGGATGCGGGAAAACCTTTCTGTTATTAAGCATATTAAGAGAGATGGAAATTTTTGAACAAGAACCAGTAAAAATAATAGGGTGTTACAGTGTTTATCAGGAAAAATTTGCAGAATATAAAGATGTAATTCAGTTTCATGAAAGAATCTACGACATCAAATCGTTGGATAATGTGAGTGGTCATAAAATCATTGTATTAGATGATTTAATGCATAAGTTAAATGAAGAAATAGCTGAAACGTTTACTGTAATTTCCCATCATTTAAACATCTCTGTATTTTTCATCACCCAGAACATTTTTTATCAGAATAAGTTTATATGAGAGATATATCTTTAAACACCCAATATCTACTACTCTTCGGACAGAGAAGAGACATGAATCAGATCAATGTGTTAGCCTCTCAAATGTTTCCATCACAACGTAAAGACTTCTTAAAGGTATATAAAG
>JABUQX010043417.1:30000-43047 GCA_015478945.1 Trachelipus rathkii | reverse complement strand
TTTCATAAATGAAAAAACCGCCATATAATATCTTTTTACTATTTGATATTGCAAAGATATTTTTTACCATTTCATAAATGAAAAACCGCTATATATCTTTTTACTATTTGGTCATTCATTTTGAAATTATTTTTTTTAATTTCATAAATGAAAAACCGCTAATATCTTTTTTTCCTTATTTGTCCATTCATTTTTGAAATATTTTTTACCATTCATAAATGAAAACCGCTATATATCTTTTTACTATTTGTCTTTGATTCATTTTTGAAATATTTTTTACATTTTCAATAAAATGGAAAACCGCTATATATCTTTTTACTATTGTCCATTATTTTGAAATATTTTTTACATCATAAATGAAAAACCGCTATATATCTTTTTTACTATATTGTTGGCCATTTTGATAATATTTTTTATCACATTTCATAAATGAAAAAACCGCCTATTATATCTTTTTCTATGGTGTCCATTCATTTTGTAAAGTATTTGTTTACCATCTTCATAAATGTGAAACAAACCGGCTATTATATCTTTTTATTATTTGGTCCATTCATTTTGAAATATTTTATTACCATTTCATAAATGAAAAACCGCTATATATCTATTATTTACTTAATTTGTCCATTCAATTTTGAAATTATGTCTTTTACCATTTCAGTAAAATGAAAAATAACGCTTATATTCTGTTTTATATAATTTGTCATTCATTTTCAAATTTTCACAGCATATAAGCTGTTATGACAAGATACACATTTTTTGTTTTTACATTATTGTATTTGTATATATAAACCTTTTTGTTTCTGTTCGCGACTAAATCATTTCTGCATTTTTTACATGTGTCTATAGTGTAAAAGAGGCTTAGATACAACGATACGATTTTTGAATTTCTTGCATTGAAAAATATACATGTAAGAAACAGGTATTTTTTGTCTTCGGACAAATTCTTTTTGTTGGAAAGTGTAATCAGTCCCGCAGTTAATGCAGGGAAATTTTTTTTTTATCGTTAAAAGTTTTTTTTCTTATATTGTGTGTAATTTTATTTATTTAATAATTATACTTTTTAATACACGGCTAGATATATGATATATATTATATTATATTTTATATATATATATACTAGAAATATATTATACTATATATATATATATATATAACTTATTATATATATATATATATATATTATATACTATATATATAATATAATATATATACTATATATATATATATATATATATAATTATTATTATTTATTATTATATATTATATATATATTATAAAAATATATATAAGATATATATATATTATATATATATATATTATATATATTATATATATATATATATATATATAATATATAATATATATTATATATATATATATTTTAGTATTTAGGCTATTATAAGTGGTTGACTCCAGTAGCGAAAATCAATATCAATATTAATGTTTATCGTATATTTTTAATAATTTTTAGGGTAAATACATTAAATTTTATGTGTAACCTAACCTAACCCACTAACCTAACCTAACCATACTTAACCTAAATTAAACCTAATTACTACTCGTCAAAGGAGTCAACCACCTATAAATGTCCATATATATATATATATATAATATATAATATATATATATATATATATATAATATATATTATAATATATTATATATATATATATTATAATATAGTATAATATATCATATATAATATATATACTATATATAGGTTAATATTAATAATATTATATAATATATATATAATATATATATTATATATATATTTATTCATATGATATATATTATTTATAATATATATATATTATAATATTATATATATATATTTCGCAATACTCGCAGGACTATGGATACATTGACTTTGCCATTGCTAGTCTCTATCTATCTGATTTGTATTCATTCCTTCAGGATCAAGTTTAAATATTTCTTCATTTCGTAATATTTTTTAGTTTAATTCCATATATTTATAGTATCTGAAATATCTAAAAGTGAATTAAATTTGCGAAATTGTTAAATTTAGTTTGATATTTATTATTAAGATGATTATTGATTATTATATAGTTCATTACACGTGTACATGGCTATTTAAATGATTTTCATACATTTAAGCGGGAGACTTCAAGGCAAAAGCTCATCAACTTTTTCTCAAACCGATTAAAGTAATGTTTTTTTGATGAACTAATTTAGAATTACCTTTTATTTATATACAAGACACTAATATTATAGAAAAAAAATACGCATAGTTCTGTTATCCATTGCATAACAGTTTATAGGGTGAAGAGAGGCAATTTTTTATTTTTTAAAAAAGATTTTCATAACTAATAAAAACTTTACATATGCTTTTTGTATATTTTTTTTTCCCTTTTAAATTAATTTAGTTTCCTTAATAATTGTCAAAGTCTTAATTTTTTTTTAAAAAAAATATTTCTTTGAGTTAAAATCTATTTGTGATAGTAAATTCTTCGTACCTTGCCACCCTACGTTTTCTACCATTAATATGATTGGTATTTTGTTTGTGCAATCTTAAGAAGGTACACATAAATTTTGATATTGAGAGACATATAAATCAAATTGTTTCGTTTTTTTAAAGATATCTTTTGTTTATATCTCCAGTGATGTACAGAGGGATGCCAGACCTAGACACTGTGAAATGACCACGGCGAGAAAAACAATAATCAGCAATGATAGATTGCCATATTCTTGTCATTTTTTCAAGAAAATCAATAAAAAAAAACTTTATTCTCAATAAATTATATATTTATTATATGTATACTTAAATATGAAATACTCATTTTTTTTCATGTAAATAAAATGCGGAAAACTGTTGCTATATATAGCTATATATATAAGTAGAATAGTTACACAAACAGTGAGGCTATATATATTGCTCTAAGTTATACAAGTTATTTATCAGATCAATATAATTATTTATTTTCTATATAAGAACTACATTATATATATATATATATATATATATAATTATTTCGGTTTTATATATATAAGTTAATCTAGGCATTTATATATTATATTATATTATTTATAGTTTCCAAGCAACCTTCTATTTGATTTAAATAAGTACAGTTTCCTCAAAGCTACACGTTGATGTTCGAGGAGTTATAGGTGGATTATGTGAAACTGTCTCCGACGATTGGTCCTCATTCTTTTTTGGAGATGACCGGTGCCGAACGCGACAGTGACTCAGTTAAAGCTCTGTACATTGTCTAACGGCGGACGCATGCTTTTGTACGATGGCTTCGTGTCCTGGCTCAGTGAAATCTCTTATCGTGAAGCTTTATTATTGCAAATTTCTCGCAACGAGAATTGTTGTGCGCATGTCGGCGATCCTTGACTATTGTTCGGCTGCCTGCCTGTTAACCCCATTGAGAATTCCTGAATAGAATATGACGATTTAAGCATTGTAGCCCAGTGATGGGTTCCATTACCACATCCTTCTGGGGATTTTAAATATTCTAGCGAGTATTTCAAAGCCTAGCTGATATCGAAGAAGTGATATATATTTAAAATTCTGTCCGAGATAGTTTTTTGGGAGTAAGGATATTTTATAAAAATATGATAATCGCGCATCGGACTTTTAGTGGTAGAGGCCTCCATTATGTTACATTTGTATAACGCGATCGCTGTGTCTAAATATGGTGCAGTGAGTTCCTGCGGCCTGCACCGAGTAAATTTTTTCGTCTGTATATTATTTGTCACAATTGATCGGTTCTGCCAAACAAAGTGGAAAATTGGAGATCGCGAATGTCTCAGCGCGTTCGTTGACTTTGGTCGAGGTTGCTAAACTCTAACACACATGAACTCTCGAACTCTCCCGCATGGAGAATGCAAGTGTGGCCTCCAGCATTGTTGGTGTCCCATTCGATTCCTGTTGTTGGATTTAAATACGTTTATTGAGAATTTCAAAGCAGAAGTTGATACGAGCAGGAGATTTTGAAAACTATACTAAGTGCCTTGCTTTTTTCCTCTGTGATACCAATTAAGAAGTGGTGTGATGAGGTTGGATCGGCAACTTATTGATAGTAGTTTCCGAACCGTCTACTATAGTCTAATCGAGCGACGCCATTTGTCGATGGTTCGAGGATTGGTGCCTTGATTATCGAAATTTATTTCGGTAGCTTTATGACATATGTATTGCAAATGTCGCAATCATAATGACATACTGTTGTCTGCACGACAAGATGTCGGCGATTCCTTTGACTATGGTCGGTTTTTCCTTGCTAACTCAAGAGCATCCCAGAAGAATGCCGATGTAGCCCAGCCAGAGATTCCAATCACCATTCTGTGAATTTAAGTAAATGTCGAGTTTCAAACCAGTGCATGTATACCAACCAAGATCGTTCGGGACTGCATCAAGTGAAATTTGAATCAGGAGAATATTGAAAACTTCCTCACGAGATGCGTTACTCTTTTATTCATAATTCGAGGACTGCGGACCGGAAAGTGGCTAGATATAATAGAGCTCCTGTAAAAATATAATGAATATAAAAGGGTAGAGCTGTTGTCGATAGTTCGAGAGTACTTGCTCGTGCAGTTATGTGAGTCAAGAGAGACGAAATATTTTATTCGTTACTTATTGCTTATGCCAAATTTTTTGTCGTAAAGATAGCAATGGTTTGTGTCGTGTTGGCGTTCCTTGACTTGGTCGGTTGTTACCTGTTTACCATTGAGCACCCTGAAGATGCCCGTTGTAGCGCCCAGAAGGGGTTCCAAAACATCTTGGCTGTGGAATTTAATAAGTATCGAGTTTCAAAGCAGTGAATCGAAGCAGGAAACTTAAAAACTGTAACGAATACCTTTTTTTTCTGGATGATCTGCTGTCGGTTCTAGACTAGTGGTGAGTTTTTAACCATTATATGTCATGCCTCTATGTAATATATGCAAGCTAACAGCGACAGTGAAGGCTGTTGCGGATGGGTTCGATAGTTCATAGAAGCGCGAGTGAAATTTTTCTTCAGATTGGCCTATAACAAGTATAATGGCAAATTTGTGTTCACATACAAGCATGTTTACTGTTGCCCATATCGGCGTGGCGCCTGACTTTAGGTTTGGTTTGTGTGTGCTAACACAAGAGAGACGCACACCCTAGCAGATGAGTATAATATACGCATGTTGGTTCTCGCAGAGTGTGTTGGTTCCAACCACCGCTCTAGGATCTTGACATAAATATTTCGATATTCAAAAGCGCAGGTCTGATATTACGGAAGCCAAGAAAGAAATTTAGAATACATAGATACAGAGGATGCCCTTTTTATCAGTTTTCTGGCCTCGAGGCGACCGATATACGGGAATAGATGCGGTTAAGCCTCCTGCACATTGTCTAGCGGCGACGCTGTTGTTCTCGCAATGGTTCCGGAGTCCTGGCGCGAATGAAATTTTTCTTCGTCTTTTAATATGTGCACAGATTTAGTGCAATTAAAAAGTAGGTCGAGCAACAAGAATGTTAAACATACTGTCCCATGTGCGCATTATCCCCTTGAATCTACATGTTGCCGTCAGATTTTGCACTGCCTCTAAGTTACACAGTAGGCAGTACCCCATGGAATAAATGCCGTTGTCAGCCCCATGCAAATGTGTAGGTTTCCAACCACCCTTCTATGGAATTTATTAAATAAGTATCGAGTTTTCATAAGCTGACTAAGTGAAATTTCTAAGCAGGAAATTGAAAACTGTTAAAGAGATACTTATTTTTTTGTGGGGTCGGATATTACCAGATTCCGGTTACTTAGTAGGTTGGAACTTCGTGATATCAGTTTGATACTATCGGTGGACGACTGTTGATATAGACGGTTTTTTGAGTCCTGGTGTGGAAGTGAAATTTTTCTCTTGTTACTTAGGTACTTGCAAATTTTATGCTAATCTAAGAATGATGTTTCTCATGTTCGGCGTTTGCAACGCTCTGATTTCGTTTGGTTGCTCCTGTAAATCGGTACCTAAGTCTTTAGTTAATGTTTGTAGTTTATTCCCTCGTAAGAGGGGTTAAAAGCACCAGTAATCGTAGCCTTCTGATGGACTTTTAAATAAGTACCGTTTCAAGCATGTGGTAAATCGACAGCAGATGGACTGAACTGCTTTCCATTTGTATCGAGATTATTTCTTTTTCTGGAAGGTAAGTGGCAGATGGTAACTTTAGTTGTGAGTAGAGCCTCCTATCCCTGATAACATTGGATCTAACGGTGCGAGCTGTTAGTCGATAGAGATTCGAGTCCCTTAGACGACGAGTGTTAGAAAAGTATTTTCATTTAGCAGCTACTCAAATATAACTATGGCAAGAATTATTTCGCAAACAAGTCCATCTATCTCTGCCCATGTCGGCGTGGCTTCAAGCTCTGACTTCTAGGAAGTGAGCTGGTCAATTGAGCTTACCTGTCGAATGCCCAAGAGTGAGGCTGACCCATCAAATGCCGTGTTAGCCCAGCAGAAAGTCCTACATCTATTACTTTATATCTGTACCTCTTATTCCAGACCATAGTCTCACTATATATTTAGCCACAGGTAATAGCTACCGTCATGTAAGAACCCTAACACAATCAAGACTTATTCCTTTGCCATCAAAAAATAGAAAGTGAATTTGTGTATGGACTTTAATTCGACGCACCAGCAATCTTCCTTTCCATTCACAACTATCATACTACATTATGCGTCATTCCACTCTCACGCTCCTTTTCATTCCTATCCATAATATCCCAAACGCATAAGATATTTGGAAACTCAGATACTGAGTAATATATACAGAGCTGAATCTCACCAATCTTTAGTAACCAAGTCAACTTTACTACGAAGAGAACTATCCTCACTCAAAACCATTAACCTTCTACTCTATTCATGACGCTTACTTTTCAGAAAACCCTCACATGCCTTTTAATCACAGTTGTGCAAATCACTCATCTTTAATGTAATCCCCTCAAAGCCTATTTCTCAGCATTCGCAATGCTCACCTAACTAATCATCTGGTATTATAATATTGGCACTAGGGACACCCTTCACACTCTTTCATTCTTATCACATTACCTATGCACCACGATACCTTGCTACCTTCATCGCCCTACCTCTTGTTTGCTTATCATAAGGCCACTAAATTTAAATCAAGACTGAAACACTAATGTCCATATCACACTCATATTATATATACTTATTATATATATATATTATATATATATTATATATATATAAATATATATTAAATATAGGATATATATATATATAATATATATCATATATATATATATATATATATATATAGCGTATTATGGTATTAGAAAACAAATGGGATATAATAATAAAATATATATAATAATAATATAAATAATAATATTAATATATATATATAATATATATATATATAAAATAATATATAATATGTTAATTCGTGTATAAGCATAAGCCAAAGCAACATTAAAGTATAGTTCATATAAGATCTAAATTTTATTAATTTTCGAAATATTATATTATATTTATATTAAATAACTATATTAATATAACTTTGAATATATTATAACTGAGTATATAATTAATTCATCAAATCATATATCCAAACATATTTTTGTTAATATATTATAATTTACATAATCTACCTGTAAATAAGTCAGATATATATTATATATACTTGATTGATTATATATATATTAATATATACTATATACTTATACATATATATATATAATAAATCAATACAGTACTATATATAATATTCTTTTGCTCAATGCATTCAATTCCCTTTGTTATATTTACTTTTTGTTAAAAAATTTAGTAGAGAGCGCGAAAGAAAAATAATTATTTTTCTACGTGGGCTACCGGCTCCTTCGCTCCTGAACTGTCGGACTATTAGATTCTCTGCCAGCTGTATATTGCGACAGATCTGTAGACAGATGTGATATCATCGATGAGTACTTTCTGCATATAATTTTTCAAGTGCAAAATATGCACGTATTTCATATATGAAAAAAATATATGGCCGCTAGCAATCGGTTCCCTGTTTCATTACTCGCGTGGTCTCTGCGGCTCTCATGATGCCTCTCGGCGCTGATACCGCTAGACTAAGGTTTTCTGCACCTATTGTGACACTATGTTAGCACGCTCATTCTTGCCTACATAAGCATAACTTTTTCACCAAATGTTCTAATTGATTTCATAATCCAGGAACAAAACTGTCAATTATACCAGAATCAGGGCTCCGTTTTCCGACTACCGGATCTCACATGTAGCGCCATTAAACAGCGCATGACTAAGGTTTTTTGCTAATCTATCTGTCAGCATGTACAGCACGCTCTTCCGGCAATAAATTCGTTTCCAACTACTAAAAAAATATTTTCTTGGAAAGATAAAATTATCATCAGTTTTTTTTTATAAACAGGATCCGGCCCTAACTCTCGACTCCGGTTCCGACTCCGGATCCGGATCGACTAGTTTTTTTGAACTTATTTGTAAAATATTGCTCAGGCACAGTTCTTACTCTGCAATACCAGTTTTCAACTAAAAAATATTTTCTTGAAAATATTTATTAAGCAAGATCCTCTCGAGTATTCCGCATCTCAGTGATGCAACTGCGCATTTCGCGGATCACTCGATGCAGGTAAAAGTTCCTATGCGAGTCTATTTGAAAATTGTTCAGATTTCTTCTACACATATATCATATATATTTTTTCACTCTAAAAAAATAAATTTTTCCTCTTAAAAAATTTAATTTCATATCAAGGACCCGGGCTCGGGTTCGGCTCCGCGATCCGGATCCGGGTATCCGGACTAAGGTTTCTCGCTACTAATTGAAAAAATATATAGATGCATAATAATTTTTCTAGGCAATTACATTTTTTCTCCCTAATAAATAATATATTATATATTAATAGAATTAATCAAATAAAATACACCTAGAGATCCGCCTCGCCGCTCCGCGTCCGCTCCACGGCATCAGTGACACCAGGCTTCGAGTTCACTTCGGCTTCGATTGGACTAAGGTTTCTGACCAACATAATTTACATTATTCAGAGTATAGATAATTTAAATAATAATAAAAATAAAGTCCTTATGTATATTTACAACCAAAAAAAAATATTTTTCGAAAAAAGGCCCTTCATTCTCCGGCTCGACTTTCGACTCCGGCTCCACTCGAAATCCGGATCCGATTAAGGATTCTGCACTATATTTGAAAATTTTTAGCAAATCTTCTTGAATAAATTATTCATCTAAGAAAATTATCTCTGTGACAAAAAATATAGAAAATATAACCTTAAGGAGATAAGTGGTGATGCGCTTGTAATAAAATGCAGGATCCGAGGGATTCGGACCCGACTAAGGTTTCTGCTCTCGGCATGTGAGTATTTGAAATTTTCTTCGAGTGTTTTCTGGCATTTTACATTTTATCACCTTGAACAAAATATTTTATATAGAAATATCTCCGGTACCAGCTCCGGTCTTCTGATCCAGGCTCCTGGGTCCCACTTCTCAGTTCCTCTCGACTTCGATTTTCGGCTATTTCGTGACTGACTCTACAGGTTTCTCTGATCGCATATTGCTATTCAAAACTTGTTTATCAGTAATCCGTTATCTCTGTCTGGCAATATAGTTAGTCATTTTCTAAATTATACTCATAGTTTTTTAAAATTCATCTACCCTTTCATCCCGTGCTCCCTCTCGGCTCTCGATGCTCAACTGCCCGACCCTTAAACTCCGACTTAACGTTGTTCTGTACACTTTTGAAAATTGTATTAGCACGTCTTCTATCAATTTAAATTTTCACCTAAAAAATATTTTTCGAAAAAAAATTCATACCTCTGGCTCGACTCCATCTCGACTTTGAATCCGACTCGGCTCCACTCCAAAATCCGGATACCGATTAAGGAATTTCTGCACATATTTAAAAATTGTTCAGCAAGTCTCTTGGCAATAAATTTTTACTTAAGAAAACTTATTTCTCAATTTTAGAAAAAATTTTATACCAGGATCCGTCTCCGAATTCCTCGGTCGGGATCGGATCGGAGTTTCCCGGACCTGACTAAGTTCTTCTGCGACGTATGTTGTAAATTGTTTCAGTGCTGTTTATCTATCCTCATAGGCATTAGATTTTTTTCAATTCCGTCCTAATATTAAATATTTTTTTTGAATAAAAATTTTCTAACTCGATCTGGTTCGCCTTCGCTCCGGTACGTCGGCTCCTGTCACTGGCTCCGAACTAATCTCTTCGGACTCTGTCGTCGATACTCTATATGCAGCTTCCAGGTTTCATGCAATGCCACTATTTTTCGAATACATCTGTTAATCTAGCTCCACGACTCTACTCTTCCAATTCGGCTTAATATATGAAATTTCTGATTTCACTCTACACACATACTCTCATTCTTCTGAACAAAAGTTTTTTTGCTTTTAATAATTTAACGTCTCTGCATTCTTGGCCTCTGCCGACTTCGACTCTGGCTCCGACTCCGGATCCGGATCGCACTACAGCGACTCTTTTCTGCACTATTTTGAAACCTGATTTCAGCAGTCTCTCTATGCATATACATTTGTTTTCATACCTTAAAAAAAAATTTTTTCTTAAAAAAAATTTTATACCAGAATCCCGCGGCTACGTAATCCTCTGGTCTCCCTGCTGCCGGATCCCGTATACCAATATATCTAAGCTGTCTTTCTGGACTATTAGAAAATTGTTCAGCATGCCCTTCTTGGCCAATAAATAGGCATGTAAGAAATAAAAAAATTTCTAAGCAACGAAATCGGCTCCTAAATCAAAAATATACTCCTTCTCCGGATGCACCCTAAAAAATTTAGACTCCGGCTCCGGTTTCTTTCCCTCCTACATAACGGATCCGGATCAACTTCTCTGACCATTAAGTGCGTCCTGCCACCTACATTGAAAATTGCTTCGTACGTAATTCTTATAGGCATTAAATTTTTCACCTAACAAAACCATAATTTTTGGAATAATTATACCCAAGATCCAGCTCGGCTCCGGCTCCGGCTACCGGAATATTTCCGCATCCTGTACTTATAAATATCTTCAAGTGTACGGTTTTTACAATTGTAAAGTAACATCGTTTACAAGTGACATTAAATTTTTTCATAATTAAAAAAAAATACATTAAATTCTATAGATCAAAAAATAGGCATAACTCCACAGGGATACACGAGGTGAACCTCCATACGTGTTCCAGCTCTCTGGTGCCTCCGCTGCTCGCGGCTCCAACTTTCCTTCAGCTCCGATTCGCAGAGGATAAGGTTTCCTGCCTCACATCACAACTTGATTTAAGCTTGTTTACAGCATGGAGCTTCTCAAGACATCTCTTATTACGAGCAACATAAGAGAAAAAAAAATCATACTATTGCGTGTTCACCGGCTCCGTGTCCTTGCGCCTCGCTGCCGATTCAACGGATCTTCTGTATTTATTGGAATCGGAGTATTAAACCCTTTGGTATTACCTTCATTAAAATTGTTCAATGGCACATCATTAAATCCTTTAGAATCTGCTCTCCATCTTAATAATAATTATTTCATGAAACACAAAAATCTGCGCATACCTGATCTGCGCAATACTTGTTGGTCTCTCAACCCGGATCCTCTGTGGGGATCCGGTCCGGATTCCGGATCCGGACTTCGGTTCCGGGCTCACGTTTTATTTGACGTGAGTGTTTCCAGAGTCGGTAAAAAATGAGCTACGAAGTCCGACGAATCATTTGTGTATAGAAAAAAATTAGAGTTTATTTATGAGTTGATAAAGCTTATTAAATAAGAAACATCTCTATGTATGAGATCTTACTATAAACACTGGAATCCAAGAATTTCTTGACTGATAATGTAATTTCTTTTTTTAGTTCGACAATACTTTTTCTAACAAGAATTTCACTGGCTCAAACACAAAAACACTCTCTCTCTCACTCGTTAATGTTGCTCATTTAATTAATTACACCATGATGTTCAGAAGGAATTTGCTACTAATAGATAATAAAACAAAGAAAGTGACGAATACAAAATTTGTTGGAGGTTTTGACTTTCTAAGTTCATAGTGTTGGCCTCTAGCAAATATGTTAAGTCTTCTTTCCATGTTTCATGGGGTTTAAGAGTGAAACAAACATGTCACAAATAGATATTATATTTTTCTATATGGTTTTTCGTTACTAGATAATTTAGAATCTTAATGGAAAAACCTTTATATTTCCTGTACACGGAGAGGGTTGCTTAATGTTTTGTCATTTAAAAAGAAAAATCTTTTTAAATAATATTTAGCGGTATATCGATAACCGTTTCATAGCCCTCCCGTTTTTTAAGCCAGTCGGCGTTATTACGTAGATTATAATATGTTTACTTAAAAAAGAAATGCCTATGTAAACGTTTTTCATCATTGTTTTTGGATATAAAACAGTCACTTCCTTTATTGTTTATAAAATTTATTCGTGTGTGCTTCCATGACCGTAAATGTCTGTGAGTGTAATTGTTTTGTTTTGTGTGTATTTGCATACTTACTAATATATATATATATATATATATATATATATATATAATATATATATATATATATATATATATATATATATATATATATATATATATATATATATATATATATATATATATATATATATATATATATATATATATATATATATATATATATATATATATATATATATATATATATATATATATATATATATAATAATAATAATAATAATAATAATAAACTGTTTAGCATTGCGTATCGTGTATAAGTTGATAAGATGTCCAGTAACGGTATTGGAAATATTGAATTGGAGAGACCCATATAAAAACTTCAGCCATGACAAATGAATACTGGAAAAATAGGTGACAATGACAATGGGATGACCTTAAGCTCTCTCTCTCTCTCTCCTCTCTCTCTCTCTCTCTCTCTCTCTCTCTCTCTCTCTCTCTCTCTCTCTCTCTCTCTCTCTCTCTCTCTCTCTCTCTCTCTCTCTCTCTCTCTCTCTCTTTCTCTTTCTCTTTCTTCTTTCTCTCTTTCTCTCTCTCTCTCTCTTTTTTTTTCTTTCTCTTTCTCTCTCTCTCTCTCTCTCTCT
>JABUQX010043417.1:0-12500 GCA_015478945.1 Trachelipus rathkii | reverse complement strand
TTGTCCACCCTTCAACTCATTCATGAGGAATGTAATTTTCTGATATGCTTGTTGTTCTCAATCCGATACATCCTTGTTTTTTAAAACCGTTGCGCCCTCTGCTTATTAAATTGAACAAAATAAGAACATCTTATTTCAAATTGCCATTATGGCCGTAATGAGCTCTATACTTGCTCCTCTGCCGTTTACCCTTCAGCATTTCGGTGAACCCTTTGTTGTGACTTTTGTGATATCGACATTTAATAATTATTTGGGTACAAACCTTTGATTTCCAAACTTCCCTAATTATACCCTCGCCCCCCCCCCTTAAAAAAATAAATTGAACCATAATGAAATCACTTAAAAAGGCATATAATTCCACAACTACGGCAATCTTAACTAGCCTCAGATACCTTACACTGCTATAAACTTTCTATAATATTTCGAAGTATTAAATGGGGTAAGAAGGCAGATGGGGGTGGAGGGTGTGAGTAATGGGGGGAATAAATATTATATTCGTAGTCACGTTATTTTTAATTTATTTTTTTCTTATCAAATTAATTCTTTAGCTGCTTTGCGATATTTCATAATTTCTAAAAACACATCCGGTTTGGCTTGCTTTCATTCATCACATTATATATAATATAATATATATCTATATATAGATCTTATTATATATACTTATTTATATATAATATATATATAATCATATATATATTATATATGTTTATATATATATTTGGTTTGTCTAATATTTGTGTGGCCGCTAATATACAGTATGAAGTAAATGTATTTAACATCGTATGTATGTGCTGTATTGTATGTATTTTATAGGTAATTATTCACAACTTGTATTCTGTTGTGATCGTGTTTCTCTTTTTTTTTTCTCGGTTGGACTGTCTTATAAGCTTATCATGTTGTTATATTATCAATGTTCATTCATTCGTACTGGTGTTGTGTAGTGCACGCGTCACACACACACACATATAAATATATATATATATATATATATATAATATATAAGATATAATATTACTATATATAAATACATATTTATAATATATATATTATTATATATATATATATATATAATACTTATATATATATATAATAGCTATATAAATAGTATCAATTTTATATATTATATATATACTTTATATAGTTAATATAGTAGGCTAATACCACCGATATATTGTATAATATAACTATATAATGATATATATAAGTAGTCAGCGATCCGAGATCATGCATGTAACTAAACAAACTATATAAACGCTACAGGAAAATAAATAACTTATTAATAGGAGAACGCATTTTTTCCTTACATGAGATTTTAAACAAAAAAAAAAATCTTTTGAAAAAATATGACGTATGGGGTATGAATGATAGGATATTTTTTTAGCCTCTCCAAGTCTCTCTAGCGCTCCGGGAGCGTCAAGTTGGCAAATGTCGATTTTTTAACTAAACATACAGAAGGGTACACAAGAATGGACGAGGTTCGGGGTTTCTCGGCTACGGGGGGAGACGGGGCGGACTTTCGATCACCCCCTCTTTCTACCGGCGGCTCGAACCCCCTAAAAAGAATTAAAAAAGAAAATTACATTTTTTTGATGATAATTAAAAAAAAACAACCAATATGTAGGTAACTTGCTCTCGTACTACTCGCGAATGGAGAGTTAATGAGCGTACGCTGCACGCAGAAATCACGTATTTAGGGTAATTTATAGTATTAGGAATAAAAATATTTTTTTTAAAGTTTTCATGTGAATGGATTGGAATAACTGACCTCAAAATGTTTTTATTTTCCTCGACAAAACTATTAGAGATTAAATAATGCATGTTTGCTTTCGGGATGCGTGGATTGTTATTTATTATATATACTATATTTTATATAATATATAATATATATAGTTTTATATATTTATATATTATATATTATATTATATATAATATATATATATATATATATATACTAAATTCAATAATAATAATATAATAATTATTATAATATTAATAATATACTAATAATAATAATATTAATAATAATGTGTATATGATCGGCCAAAGTTAATATGAAGTAATTTTTAATTCGAATTGAAATTTGATTTTCAAAATTTTTAAAAAAATTAAATTGGTTTCGAATTTTACATATTGAAAATAGGGGGAAGGGTGGATAAAAATTACCCTCCATCTAACCCCCCCCCATGAGATAATGATATTGTAAATATTTATATATATATATATATATTATATATATATATTATATATACTACTTTAATTATATATATTATATATATATATATATATACCTATATTAAGATATTATATATAATATATATTATAGGATACTTCTTCCTTTAACGGGGTAGTTAACGATATATTATCGCAGAGACAATGTATTCGTTTTTTTTCGATTATTCAAGGCAAAAGTGCTACGACAAGGTTGCCATGAGTTTTTTTATAAGGAATACCCAGGATTTAATAGCAAAGATTTGAAAGAGTCAGGGTCTTCGGCCTCAGCGGGGACGACGGGGGGGGGACTTTCCCCCCCTCTGTCCCTCGTCGGCTTAAGAGCCCTTAAAATTAAAAAAAAAAAAAATATGTAACATAAAATTTACATGATAAAAAAAGCAACTTGTGGAAACTTTTGGATTCGTTTCTAATTGGGGTTTTTATTAGCTAACACTGTGACAATAGACTGGGCTGCACTAGCAGTTTCTGCGATATTGTCGAATTATGACATTTTTCTGAACTAGCCTTTTTAAAGGAGAAGTGCTTTATATATATATATTTATATATATAATAGTTATGATATCGTATATAATTATATATTATTATATATATTTATATATATATATATATATATTTTAATTTTTATATATATTATTTATTTATATATATATATATTATATTATATAGTATATTTACGTTGTCATTAGCTGGGACATCTTGTCAGGGGAAGGGCGATGAGGGCTTTGGATTTTCTTGGGCTTACGCGGAGTAGTCGCTCGCGTTAGGCAGGCTCCGGGTATTGGGCGGGGAATGCTGGGTGGTCTTATTCGATTGGCTGGTGTAGTCAATGTTTTTGAATTAACGATGTATCAATCTGATTGAAGTATTAGTGTTAGTGATAAATTTATTCTTCTGAAAAGTCTGAATACTTGCAACTTGCATATCAGAATTATTTTTTGGCGTTGGATTTATGATATTATATCTCAGATAGACAAGTATATTATTATATATATATATATATATATATTATGTAAAATTATTAATTATCGCAGCCATGTTCGGAGTAAGTGTTTCCAAAGATAGTTTGCTTTCTTATTTATTTAGATATTTTAATGAAGGTATAGATAAAAAATATATAAAAAGTGCTTAATAAGGGGATAGTCCAAATGGTTGATTAAAAATGGTCGGTCTATAGCTACTGGTAAAGTGCTAACACTACTTCTATCACTGCTTACTTTCATATCTACTTTGGCATTTGCATGATAGTTCATGAGCTGTAGACTATAAGGAGGGCAGGCCGGCCTTCTCGCTGTCGTACATCTTCCGATGGTTGCATAAATAGGTGTTATTTTTTTATTTTCTTTGGAAGCCATGTTTCGCTTGCAATTTTAATTAGTTGAATCTAGTTCTAGTTTTTTTGAGTTATTATTATTTAGATGAATATGAAGTTAGGTGATATTTCCTAAAAAAACTTTGAGAATACCGCAATATGATCCAGGTTTTAGGTGGAAGCTCCCATAAAAGGCTTTTAAAAACATAACCGAGTAGTGTACGTCGAATATCAGACCGAATTTATGAGGAAGGCCCTAATAGATGTGAATTTTTCTTTTTAGGTAAAGACAGAATATATATATATATATATATAGTATATATATATAGATATAAATATAGTATAGTGATATGTATATACAATTATATACGTGAGTAATTGATTTATATAGATATATTGTATATATATAATAATATGTAACGTATATATATATTGCTAGTAAATTCACGTGTGAGTAAAGGCTATCAATGTGTGATGTTTTGCCCCAGTGATGGATAGTTTGCTGTGTAAATGTTATGTTATAATGGTGAGCTAAGCGTGGTAAACAAATGTCTGAGTTTCACAATATTTTAGGTTTATTATGGTGGGATTAAAGGGTAACGTGATTGATGTCAAGAATGTAGGTAATAAAATGATAGTTGTGTGAAATATGGTAAAGGTAAAGTTTGCTGGTTGCAATTCAAATATCTCTTAGTTGTGATTGACAAATGGAGAATACAGTTCTTGTGATGTGTTGGTCTTATCAGACGGTGTATGCTATTACTCTGTGTACTAACTCATATTAATAATAATAGTAGTATGAGACTATATTAGGTCTATAATATGGAAATAAGATTTACGGTAGGCTAGAGTTCTGGAAGAACAGTTAAATATACGCACAAATAGTATATGCGGAACTATTCTAGGTGGCTTAGGTACTTCCACTCGCATGATTTGGTATAAGTGAGGTGTGCGCGTGCTTGTGTGATGAAATGATACGTGAGAGAGGGACAATGTAAGGAGACGCCATATAGTCCATCAAGCAGGTTAAATGAACCACAGTGTGCCGACACCTTAGTGGCAGGCAGAAGACTGCTTGTTGCTCGCTCTAGCAGTGATTTGTAAACTTTGACTTCAGTTTCTTTGAATAAGACGATGAAAAATTGCTATCTCGCTCGCTCAAGGGACTCTCGTGCTGATAGGTTAGTCTGGATCGAAGCAGGGTATAGAATCCAGAACTGCCCATTTGAGCGATCGAGACGCCAGCTCTAAATGACTCATAATAGTTTTGTGTCGCAAAGGCTTATCCTAAACGACAATAACTCCTGTTACTCTAGGACCATTCCTGACCACGAATATATAGACAGGAAGAACGGTGGTGTTGTGTTGATATCTACTTCTCAGTTGAGCAGTTAATCAGCCTCTTTCCTGCTTGTTCCGCGTCATAGCATTGCGTGTAATTGACCAACTTATACTCGCGGCGGAGCGGCTGGAAGATGGGATTAGTATGTTAGTGAAATAGTCACGTGAGCAAGAAATCGGCGGAGTACTGGCTGTCAGTACCGATGACACCTAACTGAGTGTAGTAGCGGACTACAGAGACAATCTCGCTCAGATTTTGATCGGTACCTCGATGTCATAATAAGTGAGTGTGAGAAACTAATCTCGATCGAGGTCATGTTCACTCCTACCTGAGCACTGGAAGATTGATCATCCATATTGCCTTGTTGCCAGAAACCTCAAGAATATTTGCTTTGAACATGCACCCGCATTGATTAGAGCACCTGTAGAATACCCAAAGAATTCATATGTCTCACACTCTCACACACGAGACTCGAGACCCCACCGTGTCGAACAATCGCTCAGTTCTGTCATCACAGCGTGATAGACAAGTAAGCATATACTCTGAGTGATAGAGTGTGTGGCCTGTAGCACACCCCACTAGCTCCGATCCGACCCCGAGAGAATGTAATTAGAATAGGGCCCCATAACTGCGTGAGAAATAGGGTGCTTACCTGTCCGAACGTTCGAACCTCTCTTAATTCTTGTGTATTTACTCTTTGAGTGTTCGGAAAGGATTGCTCGTTTGGTTCATCTCCCCTTCTCTGTATATAAAAGAATTTTTATTTTTTTCAAAAGGTGAGTATTTCCTGCTTATTCGTAATTTTAACACTGTGACTTTATGTAACTTTACTATATCATATGCATATTTAATATAATTCATCCATAGTAAAGGGTGTATAGGAACCCCTGATCTGCGTGAGGCTACTACTCATGAGCATTCTCTGGTGAGTGCTCCTGTAGATTACAGGTAGCAATACTGACCATAAAGCAAGGAAACGACCAATCATTGGGCACTAAATTATTCTTTTAGTTATAGCTCTGACAATAATAATATTATCTTATTGGCATTTCCCAAATTTTATAGCGGGAAAGAAAATATTTCATTTAGCGCCAGGACTCGAAGAACCTCTAATCTAGACTAACTAAGTTTCTCGAACTTGGGTTCTTATAACAATGTGCAGGGCGAGTTGCTTAATCCTAAGCACCCAATATTTAGACTCGAATATATGTCCGCCTCCCTCTCACGTGGATATAGAGAGAACCCCCGGGGAAAACGCTAGTCTCTCGCTCGTTGCTAAGTCCACTTTGTTGTTCTCAAAAGTTTCGCTTGTACTCCGAGATTTCTACTGCTTTTGTATAAACTTCAGATATTTATAATCATAAATCCATAGAAGTGAAGTTGGTTGGAACGCCCTGCTTAAGGTGGCTAATATATAAGACATTTGTTCGTGTGTTTATGTCCCGTTAGTTTACAAATAGGTAAGGCTAACCAACTCGAAATAAGTCTATATAGGGCCACGCGATCATGGGTGCCAACTACATTAAGCTTGTCTGTGATGCATATACATTTTATTTATATTTTATATTAATAAGGATCGATATGAGAAAAATTTCACTTCGCGCCAGGACTCTGAAATCATACTAGACAACAGCTTCTCTAGTCTCGCATGTTAGATAATGTACATAATGAGTTATAAATATCACTAGATTAAGGCTATCTGGCCGGTGAATTTTCAAAGAAAATATTGAAGTCCAAAAATTATTAAATAATTCCTCAGTTAACAACTGTTTGTTTGTAAGTATAGTGTAACCTTTAAGCATTTTATAATCTGGATATATATTCATAAACATTTTCTTATGGCTTGAAACTCATACTTATTAGTATATAATAATTCTCGAGACAAGAAAGGTATGGTGTTTTATGTGGTGCCGAAAACCCTTACCTGGGTTGGTCCCTTACATCATGAAGCCTCGGTGTTCTATGGGATGCTTCATGTTATAAAAAGTATTGTAGTTGCTTTTACATTTCTTTTTCATATATAATTGGATGATTCTGGGAGGTAAGCTTGGATCCATACTCGACCTCAATCGCTCCTCCCGAAACTAAGAACGCAACGTAGAGAGCGCGACATAAATCTAATTCTTGTGTGGTTGTTACGTTCACCCCTTAATAGCTACAAATTTTAAAATAAGGACTGTTATATATATCAACATTAGATTGTTTTGTGATCGCCCGATAACTCCGTCGCTCCCCGGGACATACAGCAGACTCGACAAGCATCTCAGCATTTTCGCTCTCCTGCCGTATAGAGATTCAAATGAGCTCATACAGTGGCGTTTCCCAATGCTGGATCTAACCATGTTATATGTAGTTACCTGGCCTGCGTTTACCATTACACCTCGTGGAAAAAAAAGTGGCATCTCGGAAGTATTTTCGAAGGATCCTAACTGTCTATTACAAGGATGATACACTGCTTTGAAACGTCTCGAATAACACTATTACTTATAATACTTACAACGGTTGTATGAGTTTTTTTGAAAATGACGTTTCCATTTGGATATCTCTCGGTCTGGGGCTATCACGGTGATATACAATTATCTTTCATTGGAATGTAATTGAATTCCTCTAGGAATGTTTATCTCATATTGCTGTCCCATGTAGGGCCTTATCGCCCGTAGTTTCTCGCAATGACGCCATCCAATATAGTTCTCACTCGTGCCTCGGGCACCTCGGACGCTACTTTAGTACCTAGGATAGGCTGCTGTTTTGACGACGAAATTTAATGCAACATAATAAGGGATCTCTTGGCAGAGCACAAACCTTTCCAATTTGGCTCTATCTGCATGTACTCCAGTCGATCTCTTGCGCGACATAATCGCAAAGTCTAGATTTCGCGGTTTAGACTCATGCTTAGATGTGGGCTCCTCAGTGGCAACCACTAGTAGTCGATCCAATCGCTCTCTAGTTAAATACCAGAAAGGCATCTTGGGGACCTCAGTTTCTCTTCAGATTCTCTCTTGCCTCTCGATGCTACTTCACTAGTGGCATTTTTGAAGTATTCTCGAGCGTACTATATTTTAAATCCGCATCTAGCCAAGGTTGTATGGATTGGAGGGCCCTCTTTTCTCGAGAGCGGCTACACGCAAGGTCAATTGCTCTTCAGGGCGTGTTACATTGGTGTTGTCCTCCATGTGGCAGCTTAAATCTCGTACCATTAACGGAGTGCGGGAGGACGCGACATGCGCCATGCTAAACTCATGCCTGGTCTCGCCCGGGATACAGGCAACTTGTGGCAATTATATTGAGAGAACCCTCTCTGATATCACCGAGAATTTTCCTCGGCCGGATACCTCGCTTGCTCGAACGGACATCTTTCCGGCCCCGACGAAATTACTCTGAATTCAATTATTCTCAGCGTACGAACGTTTAGTGGAAACGAGGATTGTTATTACTATTGGACGGGCTAACCTATATGCCTCCCCTATGTTCTCTGATGAGAATCCAAAAAACTCCCCATAAATATATTGTTGATAGGGATATTAATGGACATCACTGCGTGAAGAATTAATATCATAATCATCATCCCCTGCTTTCTCTCGAATAAATTTACATAAGTCTAGCTTATAGTGCCACCACGTCAAAGCTACATTATTGGTTTATAATATCTTACTCAAGCAAGGGGTTTGTTGGAAACCCCTTTTCTCGAGGGACTACGGCGTCTTTTGTTTTCAGGGATTCTTCATGTGTGTAATAAGGTACAGAGAGAGCTAAGTTGCCTTGCAAACTCGAAAGTACAGGATCGCCGTGACTAAAATAGCGTCACAACATTTCTCGTTAGCATTGTGAATAATTTGCTAATTAAATAACAATTGAAAATAAAAATTATTTCATACATTACACTGGTCAATCAAATATTCTTAAAATTTTTCGAACTCTTTTTATATAAGAGCTATTGTCTCTCTCGTTATTCAATGATTACTATAATGTTACTAGTGAGGCATTTTTTTTACTAGATTTAGTCCGCTAATCCAGCTCTTCTCTACCAAAAAAGAATAACATCTCCGGATAACAGATTTTCAAGTCACCTCGCTTCCGACATCCTTACTGTTATGGTTTTATCTCATTTTGAAACATGTACTTATTTTTAATATTTTTTCAATATTAGATAATTTTTCCCGCACATACCTTAATATTAATATTTTTATTTATATACTATATAGATATATATAATCTATTGTAATATTTTATAATTATATTATTATACTATATTAATACAATAATTATACTATAATATAATATCTAATATATATAATATATATATATATATATATATATATATTATTTATATATATAATATATTAATATTATTATACTATTATATTATAATTAGTATATATAATTATAATATTATATAGTATATATATTATTATATTAATATATCTATTATATACTATATATTTATATTATATTATGATATATAATATTAATTTATATATATAATATTATAATATATACTATTATAATATTATTATATATATATTATACTATCATTTTTATTATAAATATATATATATTATATTATATATATTTATTATATATATATATATATATAATATTAATTAATTTATACTTATATGAGATATAATAAAGTTTATTTTAATTGCCGTCTAATAAAATTGATAAAAATATATTTACATAAATGTGGTCGTTTATTAATTTGTGAGTTTTTATTTCTAGCGAACTCTTATTCATATTAATTTTAGCCTTACCTGAGATCATAAATAACAAATGAGACGAATAACAATGAATAAAAAGCGATATCAGAGTGTGTATTTTGCTTATCAATAAATTTATAGTACAAGCTTCAACATATAGAACGTGCAATAACAATATACTGAACGTTTATATATTATAATGATTGTGTTTCTAAGGTATATTTTTAGAAATATTCGTACGTAAGGGTTGGTGTATTTCAGCATGGCTTGATTTATAATTCTCTAGTTCTAATATCAAATATTTTTGAAAGTTACTCTTTTTTTAAGGAAAAACGCTACCTAAAATTTAATTTTTTTGAAAATATAAACAAAATTTCATTAATATGAATCCTGACTTTAATACTATAAAAATATTTAGATTACCACGATCTCACTTAAATTGTGTATTTAATAAAGTATATTATTTTAGTGAATTAATAAATAAATCTATTAGACATAAATATCTATAAAAAAATTAATAAGAATTTTATAATAAAAAGTTTTTTAGTGGATATTATTAAAAAAATAAAAAAAATTCTCTCTCATTCCTCCATAAATACTGTCACTAAAATATAACTAGAATCATAGTTTTATCTTTTTTGTTATTTTCATAAAATTTATTAATGAAGATGCTAGTTACTAATTGATATCATTTTTCATAATATTATTACCCGAACAAAATTATTAACATGTTCAATATAATCGCAGAGAATTTGAGTAATAGTGACGCTGAATTATATAGACTATGAAAGAATCTCCCCTTAAAAGTTATGTGGAAATTCGTCTAATAATCAAGACGGCGTTACGACGTGTGAGATAGATAAATTATTTAAGCGCGTGGGCATAAAATTTATTACTAATCAATAAGGCTCGGAGGATCATGAGGATTACTCCCATCAATATAGATTTAAGTATCTACAATAAAATTCAAAATTTATAATCTCAATAATATATTAATTAATAAATAATATAAATTAATTAATAATAATTATATAATATAATAATTATAATATATTAATAAAATTTTTAAACTTGACAACCTGAGGAATGAATACAAATCAGATAGATAGAGACTAGCAATGTGGCTTTCATATGTTCCTAAGGTATGCAAAATTTTTATAATGTTGAGTTTACAATATTAGATTAATATATATATATAATATATTATATATATTAATTATATATATTATATATATATATAATTATATATATATATATAATTATATATATATATATATTACTATATATATATATATATATAATATATTATAAATTAATTCTAATATATTTTAATTAATATTATATCCATATATATTATATTATTATTATATATATTAATATTAAATTTATATATATATATATATCTATATTATTTAATTATATATATATTAATTTAATTATTGATAAATAGTGGTTATAACTTTCTTTAAATATCACTTTTGATTTTTTTATTATACATAAGAGAGTTGTGTAATGTAAAGAAAATATGAATATTCTATTAAAAATGTTATTGTGGTGAATATTTTTAAACGTTTTTTCCTCAAATATATGTCCTGCTTTTGAAAATGAATTAATATATATTTATTTACTCTGTAATATATATATTATGTGGATGGGAAGAATGTGGGTGTGGTAAAGTAGAAAGTGAGTGTGCAGTAATTTGGGGCGTGTCATAATTGCAGTGTAGTTGAGGTTTTTGATTATTGAGCTTTTGGTGTAACAGCTTTCAATGCCGTGTAGTTTATAGTGGATTTACTGTTTTTCGCGGTTCTATCTTGTTCATGATTGAGACAATTTATTCGCAAAAAATTATATCTTGGTGTTAATAAACCCATAAATTTCATTTATTTTCCTTTATAAGAATAATATCTACGTGACCCCTTATTGAATATAATAGTGTCTCGACTATATTCTCTCTTGGATTTTTTCTTCATATACTATTCTTTTCCTTATCATAGACTGAAACAACTAGGCTTAGTAACTTTCACTTTCTTCATACTAATATATAAACTAAGTACTTTGCAGTAATTTCTTCAATGTCATCTTGATGTAATTATATTTGAGTGTGTAGTGATTTAGTTGGCAAATTATAGTTTTCCATTTTGTGATATTATATCGATAATGCATCGTGTTCATGAATAATTGGTATAATGGATGTTATATTCGTCACTCTATTGAAACTATCTATGACGCTTTTTATAAGTGCTTCTTCTTTAAGTAAGTTATACTGAAGCTCTGCTGTACATTCCTCGAGAGTTATTGTAAGTAGGTATAGGATATGCTGATATGCTCTTAAATATAATGGATAATAATTGATTAGTTATATAATTTTGTATATTTTTGCCCGTTTATAAATTTATTCCGTATCAGGGGATATACTATTGTGATTGCAATAAATCTTTAGAAAGTTTTTTTTAAGGATTTGTAATGTTTTATATTTAAGCTAGATCTTTTGAAAGTTATACAATATTAAAGTCTTTGTTTCTAAAACACTACGCCCTTCCTTAAATGACCAAACTTAATTTTTTACTTAGATGATGAAATTATGTTCCTGTTATATCATTGTATTAATATATTTTGTAATTGGCTTAAAGTGTAGGGGCTATTCAAGATGTGTGATTCACAATGTAATCTTTATGTATTCTTTCCTAAGTATCATTTACAGTATACTTAATAACTTATGATATTGATGTAAATGATTGTAAATATATATATTCATAAAATTTAGTTAATGTACTCAAAAAACCCAAATTTTGAAAAAAAATTTGAAACGTTCACAAATACTAAAATTTGAGTTGTGTACTAAAAGAACCAAAATATTGTTTGTATTCATATATATATTACTACTAATGTAGTTCAAGTTTCATGTTATTTCAACAAT
>JABUQX010043416.1:0-35255 GCA_015478945.1 Trachelipus rathkii | reverse complement strand
TATATATATAAGTAATATATATATATATCATCTATGATATAATATTATAATATAATTATATAATAATATGAGAATTTTTATAATATATATTATAATAGTTTATATCAGTATAATTAAAACATGCCTCCCTAAAAAAAAAAAAAAAAAGTAATTGCCGAAATTATTGTTATATTACTTATTTTTTTTTTTTTTTATTTTTTTTTTTTTTTTTTTTTTTTTTGTACATTTTTCTAAAATCTAAATTTTTTACAAGTATTCCAAAAAAATGGTATATTTTCCTTTTCGTCTCTGACACCAAATTATTTTACATCCGCGAGAATCATGATTTTTTTTTTTTGATATAGTTGCCCGCCAAATAAAAAAAAATATTGCCTTGCTTTATTCCAAGATTGGATTCCTTTTTCCCTCCGTAACATGTTAAAGCCAATGATGGTTATTTTAAATAAATCGGAATAGATTCGAATTGATATTGATTGTTCACTGCCTAATATTAATCTATTCGCAAATAACATCATCATTACCACTTCAATAAAATAACCAAAATTCTATAATACCACAACATAATAACATATTAAAAATAAAATATGAATATTAATAAAATTATATATAATTTATATTTTACTAGGTAAGAACTTTCACTAACGATGCTACGCTCGAGCCGCGTAGTACGAACTACAGGTGGACTTTTCCATACCTTAAGAGGGCTACCTGAGAACCCCCGCGACCACATCACCTATAAACTTAACCCCATGTAAAAACAAAATAATATACCATTATAGAGGGGTAAAAATCCTACCCTTTAGTTCCCCGAAGCCGAAATAGACCCCGACTCCTGCATCGTGCAGTATTATCTACCTGGCGATTTATTCTTTACTGAAAAAAAAAAAACTTATTAACATATGTACTAATAATCATCCTGTATGACGTATTCCTTCGAGTTTTATATGTACTATTTTGTGTATATATAACTTCTATACTAAAATTATTATACATGTTTGCTGATAATAACCAAGACTGTAGAGCTTGCATCTAAAACATCCCATTTGATCGCTTCATTTTAATTTTAGGTTGTTTTTTTATTTTTTTAATTTTATTAATATTTTCAATCTAAATACTTACAGACATCCTACATAGTAATTTCTTTTTACACCATCAAAGCCTTATAAGTTTTTGATAAGAGTCTAGTTTCGTCTTGAGACTTTGTCGTCAAAAAGTTTACTTGCGACCCGTGATACCAGAGAGATACATAGTAGTACCCAAATAACTATCTCATACGATGCATCAGATGTATGAACTCTGGGATCAAGTGATAGGTACGATATAATATATATAAATATATAATAATATATATAAATAATATATATATATATTATAATATATATATATATATATATAATATATAATTAATATAGATATATATATATATATATATATATATAATTATTATATATATATTAAACACTATAAATAAATAGTATAATATATTATAATATATATTATTGTATTTCTCTATCTAAGTTAATATATATTATATAATAATCTAATCTAAAATAATATATATATAATATATATACCAGATCTAATAAGCTGTAATAATACTCGCGGAAATTATCTATCAAGATTACCTGTATAATTAATATTTAACTCTTCATATATGAAATTTAGCATAGGTTTCTTTTATTGTTCATGACATAACTCGGTGATTTGCCACATTATAAATGTATAATAACCGAATAACACATGTTAGAAATTATAACATAATAAATAAACAAAAGAAAATATGTAATATTTATATTTATCTTAAAAAATCTATAAACAAATATTATACAATATATATCACTTAAATGTAAATCAACAAAATAGTCTAAATAATGGCGTTTATACACCCCTCTGTATGCACCATAATCCACTTCCTCCATAGGCAATCTATGCAATTATATAATCACGTCTCATTCGATTGCAAAGTTCACTCCCGGATTGTATGTGACCTATTTTCACCAAGAGCTCGGATATATTCCGCCCACAAATCCCCAAACTATCGTCCACATGTCATTCACGTTCGGGGGCCTCACAAATCTTCCAGAGTCTTCACTTCAATCGTGAGCCGTTTACAATATGGTTGTACACCATGTTCCTTCTCGACTCGCTTGCATGATCAGCCCCTAAGTTTTATATTCTAAAAAGTAACACAAAAAAATTTATATATAAATATATATTTAAACACTTATATATACTCTTAGGGAGGATATCTTCCGTATCATTCACTTCACTTCACATCGCCTCCAACATATCAACGTCGAACACTACACCATAACAAATACCTAGCACCCTCAACAATCCATACAACATCACTTCCAAAAGGCAATACCTGAATTATTGCAAGCAAAAATCTCTAACATACGTCTCATAATAAAAAATATTTTCCTACGACTAATCAATACGTCCATTAAGTATGTAAACTCACAGGTACTCATCTTTGATACCAATCCCATACGACTAGTGAAAAATGAATCTCAACCACACGATGCCCCTATTCAATAAGTAAGAACGATGACAGACTATACTTAATACGTACTCACAATTACTTATCTCGGTCTCTCACTTCACTCGTAATAATTGACACCAAGTCACCTACATCATAAGCCGTTGAGTTATCGATATACGCTGATTTGGCAAAACTATCACTAAGCACCTCCCATACAATGAATCTGTCAATCCTCCACTCCCTCGGAAAAACTCAGACCCATGGCGACTACGAGCCTGCCAGTCTCCTGAAACCACAACAATTCTAATGAACCGTCATGGGTTTACCACAGAGTTGGGTACTTAACCAACCTTTACTTCAGAAATTAGTCCTGCTAACCACCAATGTTGATAAACTTATATCATCAGTCCCTTTCCGCAATGCGGTCCAACTGATAATATATATATTACTGGATAAACATGTCAAATTTGGTTGAAAACCCGACATTTATCTAGATGGTGATTAACGCCTAAAACTTTGACACTATTAAGATGATTAATTTCGTTTGTTTAATCGGCCATCTTGCGTCCTAATTACGACCATTCACTCAGTCACTAACACACTCTCGGAAATCTTCTTCGTTTATATCAGGCTAAAAATAAAGAGTTTCTCATACTTAATGCTCATTTTTAGTTGACACACAACACACGAAAAAGTACATACGAGAAAACTCACAGAAAAAAAAAGCAAGTAACTTACCTAATTAAAAATAAACAGACCAAACACTAATCCTAAGCGTCAATTTAATTAATGCAAAGAAATTAGATAATGTTAATGGTTTGCATTCCTAGATCACTTTAAAAATCGTAAGTACTGTTCCGCAGTCTTGTCGCTAAGAAATATAATAATAGATGAAAATAGATAATAGATTTTACAGTTAATTAAGCTATATAACAAATTTATTTTATGAATATATATATTTATATACAATAATATATTATATATCCTAGCTATCTTCAATTTATATTATATACGAATACTCCAGTATTATTCTATATATAGCAGCCAGTATATATATTAAGAGATAAGAGAAATATAGAGAATATAATTGTTTTAATAATAAATAAAAAAATAATTTATATAAATATAAATAGGAATATAATGAAAAAAACAAAAAAAAATCTATAACTACCAAATAGAATAAATACAGAATATGACTTTTTTATAACAATAAAGTTGAAAAGATAATAAAAAGTTCATAAAATCTAGATAAATTAAATTATTATATATATAATAATAATAATGAAATAACTATAAGAAACATATGACAAATATATAATAATACAAATCTATATGAAAAAATATATTCTCAATAATATTTATTACGCTAGATACACTCACACTATAGTATGTAAAGCTGCTCTTATAACACTCATCATAATAAATAATTTATAACTTCTAATATTATATACACATATTATATATAAAAAAACATAATATATTATAATATAAATACATGACCTGGTGATCTAAAACTTAGAATTATTCTCACTATTATACTCAATATCAAAATATTTGAACCCTGTATCTAGATGATACCCTCTCTCTCTCTTCTCATCTTTCCAACACTTTTCTACTCTCTTTACCTCTCTCCAACTTCATCTTCACTTATCACTCTCACTCTCTCTCTCCTCTCTCCCTCTCTCACTCCTCTCTATCTCTTCCTCCTCTCTCACTCTCTCTACCCCCTCCTCATCTATCTCTACGGTCTCTATTCATCAGTCACTCGCCATCTCTCAATCTCTCCCTCTTTTTTCTTTCTCTCTCTCTCCCCTCTCTCTCTCCTCTCCTCTCATTCGCCTATCTCTCTCCCTCTACTCTCTCCCCTCTCTCTCTCTCTCATCTCTCTTCCATCTCTCTCTCTCTCTCTTCTCTTCTCTCCTTCCTCTCTTCTATCACTCACCTCTCCTCCGCTTGTATTCTGCACTCCTCTCTCTTCTTCGCTCTCTCTCTCCTCTTCTTACTCTCCTCTCATCTCTCACCCTCTCGCATCTAAATATATTATAATATATGAATATAATAATATAATATATATAATAATATTATATATATATAATTAATATATATATATAATTTATATATATTAATATATATTATATGATAAGTCAACAATCCCTCCAAACATTCTATAACTAAGAAATAATACTCACGTCACATATTTAAAAACATTTCTCTTAAACCACATAACTATTAATGAGGTCTGCATTCGTTTTCAACAATTTTATAAGAATACAAACATATTATAACAATTTCTTATCTGTTATCATTAATAACACTATCACTATCCCACTTTTAGCCATATCATAATTACACAAAACATCCAAAAAACTAATGTTCAAATCAGTATACTAACTCAAAAAATAAACAATAATCTAGATTGTCTACTCTATGATCATATATCATTGTTATAAACAATACTCATAATAATCTAATATAGTCTGGCAATTTTACGTAAACCTTCAATAGCCACCTGCACCAAAATACACAGCACAACACCAAAAATTAATTCACACACCATACATTGAAACAACTTAAATATCACTAACACTATTAGAAACATCTAGTTCTTAAAATAACTACTACTCTTCTCTCTAAATTTATTCTTTCTTAATTGTCTGCTATTATACTTTGATACAATTCTAAAACTTTATCGTAATAGTACTCACATATATAATGTCATACTTTCTCTTATAAGATACACATCAAGACTCCATATACTCAGTTTTCATAGAACTCGGTAACGCCACCGTCATCCCAACATCTATCTCAATTTCTCTCGATTCTTTTATAAAAATCTTTTACATCCTTCACTTATCTCCATCTTCATTTCTTCCACAATTATCGAAATATAGATAAACCACATCACTCATTTCAGGTTAAACACTTCTCAACAGAATAATCAAAGATAGAGCTATGGGCAACTACACTAATCATCATAGATCTTAGTATGAACAAATAGAAAATTGCATATCAATACTCCAACAACTCACCCCACCACTACCTCTCTACTTAACAATCATCATAAATCAAACCAAAGCTTCACTTCTCTTAAAAATAAACAATTTCAACTATATATTAATAAAATCAATAATTACGATTCACTATCTATTAAACACAGTTTTTAATGTGACTTCTAACGAATTAATCATCGTATACACACAAATCAGTCACCCCATTTTTTTGCTAAATAACATAAAATTATTTTCAAACATAGTTTCTCTTTCTTGACATTTAAGTCAAATTTTTTTAAATTTTCAACACCACTTCTCCCTAACATCTTTTTCACAGCTCTACATCATCAACAGACTGCAATCTCTTATCATCTCGTCAACAATATGATACAAGACTATTCAATATCTCTTAGACTCTAGTCAAATTATATATATATCAACAGAAGAATCAGCCTCTTCACACTATCTTATCCATGCTCTTTCCAATTTTCTAAACAAATCCATATCACATTTAATCATTCTTAGCCTTTCATGAATTCACAAATTTCGCCCACTATTTTCCTTTCTATAACTAAAATATAAAAAATACATAAAATATAAAAGCTTATCCTCTTATCAATTTCACCACATGTCACTTCTAAACCACACTCACAACGCCAGGATCAACACTGTGCCCATTACTATATAACATACTTTTCCTATCCTACTCTATAAAAATATCCTATCTTAACTTCGCCAGTAGGAAAATAATATGCAAAAACTTAGTAACATAATCATCCACCAAATAAGTATATATATATAATAAATATAGAAAATACTATAATCATACTATAATAAATTAAAAATAATCTAGGGGTGGGAAATAAAGTTTCAGATAAAAGAACAGAGATACAATGTAACGTGGCTCAGGGAATGAATCAATGGGATCGGAATTCGATATTTGGACTGCAAAGTATATGCCATACTAATTGAGAATTTAACTTACGTGTTAGTTGTTTAAAATGGTATTCAAGGTTAGTTCATGAACAAAGTAGGTAACCGCCGAAACAGTGATAGGAGCAGGAATGAATAGAGAGTCTAACAAATAAAGGTCGAAATGAGAACGTAGTGTTTAATCAAGTTTATAAGATTAGTCGAGAACGGAATGCTGATAATTACATTAATTGCAAGGAAATTTGTTAGGATCGGTAAAGATTTTATGCTTTTAATTAAGGTAAGGATTAATATTGGAACCCATTATCAGAATTAAAACAAAACCTTATCACAAACTGGCATGAGAGGAATGTATATTTTAAAATGGAGTTCGGAAAACCCTTAAGATTATTTAATTAAAAATGAAATATAGGAACTACAGAAGAATTTTATATTATTGATAAATACTGCTAGCGATGTGAATTTACTAGGGAGTGATTATTATTAATTAGGGAGTGGAAAATAAGAAATAGCAGCGTGAGGAGGAAAAAAATGGGGCCCTTCCTCTAAAATCAATCAAGCGAAAAATTCAAAATAATGAAAAAGAAAATCGTTGATTTGGTATAAAAAAATCATGTTACAAATCGGAGGAGGATGCATTCGAATGATAATATTCAAAATTGATTGCATTACCTAATATTGTTCTTTAATTAGTGTTTTGCAGTAAATGCGAGTAAGAATGAATGAAGACAAAATAATAACAATATTATGGACAGTAGTTTTTGTTTTGTGATTTGTAAAAAAAAAATTTAAAAATTTTGGTGGAGTCTTTTTTGTACGTGCTAATCAATTTATCTTAAATAGATAATCTAATGATAAGATATAGCTAATATATATGATTATATAGTTAATATATATATATATATAGATATATAGAGTAGCTTAAAATTTGTTATATAGAGTATAGTATAAGACTAATATTATATAAAAATAATGAATCATATATACGGCCAACTAGGGTTCCTGAAGTTGTTTCTAGGGAGGGTAACTGATACGCTATACTACTAGTCTGTACATTTTATTACGCTTGTTAATGGCGAACACTAAATCCAGCAGAGTTAAATAAGACACAATAACTTCAAAACTTTGTTACAAATATGAATTAAACTAAATCCCATTTTTATTTGAATAATAAACGCATCTAATTAATAATCTACAATAATCAACACATATTACAAGAATTATACGGGCCGAATTCGATTGAAAATGTTAAGACCAACAAATATAGGCGCAAGAACTTATATTATGCTAGGTGACGAGCTTTACTACAAAGCTGAAATGGTGCTATAAAACGCACGAACCGGGTCAGGAACTAAAAGAGCTAGTTATATTAAAAAACCAAAAGCGCGAGTTCAAAACTTTACCCCAAAGATGGATATGAAAATACAACTGGTTGTTGAGGGATGACCCATTTCTGAAAGCGGCACCGAGGCAAGCGGGGAACGTTTTTTCGTCAAGCACAAAATTTGATACTGTCAACAATATGTATAAAAAAAAAATTATGGCAGCAATGGTTAGATTTTCTGGGGAGTTGTTGAAAAAGTGTTGCATTATCAGGCAATGTTGAAAGGGAAGGCGATATCATATGAAATTAGTGTTAAATGGTACATAAATTGTGATAATAATTCAGAAATAGGACTGAGGCAGGCCGAGACATATAGTCTTAAATACTAAGAATATGTACATAATAATCATAAAGTAAGTAAGGGGTCCTCAAGATAAAGAAGGAATTGGGAATGGGAAGCAGTCAAAGCAGGCAATAAGAATGAATTTGGCTAGGCTAATAATTTTATAATATAAATGATAATAATAAAATAATGGAAGATTGAAATAAATTTTGGGGAATAAATAATTCGGCAGAATGGTAAATTGTGTGTATTGAAGGGTGTAGGAGGGAGTGAGATAGGATGGAAGTAGGAGGATAGAGGTTAGGGATTATAATGATGATAAATAGTAGTTAATTTGGCAAGAGTTGACAATAATGAAAAAGGTGGATAATCATGAAATAATTGCCAACCAATCCACGGATAGATAGCATACAACAAGTTAAGATAAAAATATAATAATTTGTGTATTCTCATCGGCATCGAAAGGAGCTAGCTTCCAAACCGTAAGGTCCAGATTCAAACAAAGGAAAAGAAACATCTATGATGAATACGAGTTTAAGTTGTACGCAAGACATCAGCAGGTGCGTTTAGTAACCTGACGAATCTATCGACCTTAATAAACTCCGCTCTTGCTGAGTGTTCTCCCTTGTATCATGGTGCTCAAGTCCGTGCTCTACTCTCTGCTTCCTCTTCTCTACTCATCCTATATCAACTCTCTGCGACTCAACTTCCCTCCTACTCATGACGTCTATTCCACATCACTAAAATCGTTAACTAAGTTTATTACTCAATCCCATTCCGGGCGGCAAACCCTTTCCACATAAGGTAACACACGATGTCTGAACTAACTCTTGTAATTCAAGACTAGTAGATTGCTAAGCCTACTTCCTCCTGTGTCCCATTCGGGTTACGAGTTGAAGGATCATGTATTGTCTCTATAGGCAATAATAAACTTTCATAGACTTCTTATCATTCAATCTAGGTCAAGCTTAAAATTGCCTTTCCCTCAAAATACCAGTAACTCCTTACTCTCCTTTCATGCGCTCTTTACCCACAACCCAGAAAGTATCCTTCATTTGCTTGCCTATGTTCGACCTCTGATAAACAACTCTCTCTCTTCTCTATTCGTCCATTATGGTTCTCCTCCACAATAGTAAGCAGCCCAAATCTCGTGCACTCACTTACCTTGTCCTCATAACTCTCGGTCTCTTCTCTCCCTTGCTTACTTTGTCCTGATAATACGGGTTTACCTGAAATCCTACACTTTGCTATGTCTTTTAAATATACTACTTACTTAAGTAATATTTATTCGGTCCATATCTGCCAATTTGCGACTGGTCTCAAAGCAACATAATTACTACTAACTATTTAACATTCCAAAAACCTATCTCAACTATATAAATACTCCATTCAATATAATACTAATGCTCGATTATAGTCAGTACATGCAGTATTTTAATAGTATTATATACCTTAAGCTTCATATATAACGCTAAAATACTCTGCCTTCTTATTATTTTGGCCTGTAGTTATAAATATATTTTATATATATATATATTATACTAGATGAAACCACTGAATAGAATATCGAAGTTACATATTAAACTAAATGCTAATATAAAGTTTATTGTAAGTAAATGATGTATAATTTACAAATTTCAGCTACTTATAGAAAATGCAACCATTTGTTCAAAAAATTTCAGTGGTGGTGATATATATAATATATATATCATGTATATGAAATGCATATTATTATCAAGATAGATAGTCTCAGTACGAAGTCGGATATATAATTACTGGGTCCTCTCTGGTTATCGTTGACTCCTATACCGTGAGTTATTAACTATAGTAGTGGTGACATAGTAGTTAGAGAATAATCTAAGTAGTGTACCTCCCTAGGAATAGTGAAATAATAATAAAATAATGATAAGTAATAAATATACATAGACTTTATATCTATTAGTGATATACATTCATAATGAGTGCACATATAGTGCTATAAAGAAGAGTAATTTACTGGGTAATTGTATATTTTTGAGTACAATTAGTAACAAACATAGAGTGAGTTGAGGACCGTCATGTAAATCTGCCCTAAGAATAAGAGTCTAAACTGGTAGGAAAAAAATAAATAATTAAAATAGGAGATAAGTATTCGGAGGGGAAACTCCACTGTAATATAGGACTCACATAAGTAAGTGTAGTATATAATATATAATATATAAGAAAATGTGTTGAAAAAATGTTTTCAAGAATAGACGTAAGAGTATAGTTAATTGCTGTAATAATGTAGTAAGATCCCTCTTATAGGGGTACTACTAAGTGTATATATAGTATATTAGGAATAATATATACTAATATTTCCTGTGGTGCCCCCCGTTGTTTACCCCCTCAGTTAGGGGATAAGAATTGCACCTTATAATTAAGGTGAGTGTGTGTAGTATTATGTCGATCTTATTTGCTAAGATCAGCATGACTATTATGTAATGAGTGTCTTAATAAGCTGATTTTATAATAATTAAGCAATTATTATAGCATATTACTGCTCTATATTTTAACTTTGCCTAAGGAAAGAAAATAAATTAGTTAATATTACACGTTTCTATTTATTAGGCCAGGCTGAGAGAGGAACAATAATGAGCCATAAAGTTGTAAAAAGTCTTACGATAATAATAACTATCACAGATTTGTCAGCTCTTCTCTCTGATTTAAATACCCGCAAAAATCGGGCGGGGTTACTGTTAAGTTTGATCTAACGTAGTAAGATCGGGGTGTGAGGCGGGAAATCCAAAAGATTGACATCATTTAGAGTATGAAATTATATTTGTAGCCACCGATACAGAAGCAAGACTCAAGATTAAAAATGGTAATCTAAATTATAGAGTAATGTGATTGACCAAGACGCTTAACATTCATCTACTAGATATTGCGCCTGAATGTCAGCATCGGGAGAATCGCGGACTATCGCAGGGTGGGTTTAAATGCCTTTTCGAGATAAGAATACAAAGAGTCTAGATCCTACCAATTCTGAGATCTCTATTCACTTTCCACGAAATGAATAGGGAGGTGCGAGAAGACTTTATGTGTAGACTTTTCTAATCAAATAGAACTACCCAATATAGTTTGTAAAGGATTACCGTGTTATTCCAGTTATGGAGACATAACAATTCGTAAATTTAAGTAATGAAAAGGCGAAGAATGACATCACAACCATTGAGTAGAAGAAGAGAAACATTTCTGAAATTTAATTAATAAAGTTTCATCTTTTTAGTATTGGTGGGCGGTGTATTCTTCATGCTACTCTTCGCTCGCACTACTCAATAGTCATTTTTGACACGTTCTATGTTAGGAAGATGCAAGACCTCCTGAGCTTGGTCTGATATATACAGAGTTCATAAGATCATTTCCTTTGTTACAAGTGAGAGAATGAGAGATGATCGTTCGATGGATAAAAGAATTTGTCACTCATCGGGAATATGTATAATATTTAAAATTAGCTTTCAAAACTGAAGTTAAAGCAATGGGACTAAACTCTTATATACACTTATTATATAAAAAAGGGGTTTTGTTCGTGAATGAGAAGAATGTGGACATAGAAAAATGTGACAGTCGGAGAACGAATCTCCTTTCCTTATAATTACAACACATACATCTTCCACAGTCTCAGGGCGATTAGCTAGATATTCATACTCTCCCACTCTTAGCTATAATTGTTTCATCATTCATCCTCACAGGAATGTATTTTATAAACGTGGATCAAAGGCAGTAGGTAGCAAGCACAAGATTTCTGGTGATCAGTATAAGGTAATGAACGCATCTATTAGTTTTACTAGAATTTTCCATGCTATTCTGTAGACCAAGTCCCTTCCAAATCAGTCCTTTTTCTCCTGCACTCTTTCTCAATAAGAAGTTTAAGAGACCGAGAGCAACATCACTTTGAGTATTTTTGAACATTATATAGACCGATTGCATGATTCCCTATAGGACGGAAAATGATTCAACAATCAAACAAATTTTAAGTATTTTTAGCAGTTTCAGAACATTTCCATGTTCAAGACATGAAGTGGTTGAAGATGATTCACCGCAATGTTGAAATGAGAGCCGTGTCTTGTATATCCAAAAATTAGCTTGACGGTATAATTAGCCAGGTTATGCTACATCGCTGGTTGGTGTGTACATCCTGAATAGATCATGTGCTGTGGGAAGTTGAAATGCGGTAGCTGATCAGTTGCTTCATAACTTTCAGAGACAAGACTTCAGGGACTCCATTTAAATGAGGCTACATCGATGGATTTTCGCAAATGGAAGCACTCAGTCTGTGTATTTTCTCCTCCACCTCTCTCCTTGAATGTTAAGTTGCGAAGCCCGCTTATGCAAGGTAATTCATGAATCCTGCTTGTGTAACTCCTGCAGCCATTTAGGTGCGTTATCCCTTACTTATAACATGAATTTTATTTAGCAAACGGAAATTATAGTATGAAATTTGCCTCTGATCGACAACATTCTTATGAGATCAAAATCACTTGTGTTAATTATGATGCTGTGTTGATGATAACCGTACTGGACGATAGGTAGAAAAAATGGAAATCAGTGCGAATTCATGGAATAGTCTACACAAGTTGTCATATATTCAATAGCTCCCATATTTAAAGACCGACCTACAAGGCAAAATATTTCTACAATCACTTACAGAGTTCACGGGTATATAATTATCAAACATTATTTACCTAACATGACTAAGGAAACAGTGCCAAAGTAATACGGGTCTTGACCACTGATCTGAAAAACACCACTTATACATCTAACTATCGTTAGGCATCCACGTAAAAGATTAGCGACGTCTCAATAAGTTTTCTTGATAACATAGAAGTCAGAAATTAAGGAAAATATTCTGTGAAATGTGAATCAAAAATCAATACGCCCAAGACTTCAGGAAATATTTTGTCTTGAAATATCATAAAGATCGTAAATATAAAAATTATGTTAATCAAGTTAATGAGTATTTGACGTGTCCTCACAAAATAAATCGATACAATATCTTACAATTTCCGAAATACTTTCCGATGTCCTTGAAAAAGCCGATTCCATTAATCGTCCCTCACTAGATATATATATATCTATATAATCATATCATATATATATAATTATTAAAAGTGATATTTTTTCTTTCAAAATCGTACACGAATACTGGCATATAATAAGACATTTGTCAGAAATCGTCAAAAACCGTCAAGATTTTTTAATGTTGATTATTTATTTATAATATATGATATACATAATTATATAGTCCGTAATATAATTATAGATTAGTCACCCACTTATCTACTTAAAGTAAATATAGCTAAATATATAGGTGACCTATATAATTATTCACCCAGGTTATCTCTCATTAACGCTAATGACGTGGGAATTAATAATATAATAAACATATGAATAAATCAAATTATAGAAATAGTTAAAATGAGTATATATAAAAACATATTTGTTTGCAAATAAAATATTTGTTATATTCAGTATTTATGCTATTTTATATATATTAACTAAACACGTGAGTATAACATGTGATAATGAAAAAGTTACTTATTCTTATGGTGAAAACGGTGTGAGGAATAACAATAATTACTTACATTTCATTTAATTAGTAAATATATTATATATATATAAAGTCACTACATCAAATTACTATATTTGGACTAACGCATCAATTTTAGGCACATTTACGCCACAATAGACAGGTCTATTAGGTAGTACCTAAAAAAATTGATAATTATAAATTAGTAGTGACCATATAGCGTGATTATATATAGCCATCAATGTAATTTAGTAGATTTATATTTATAGTAATATATACTAGTTTAATATGAGCTCTGACAAGAGGGCACTTACTAATCCACATAATATAGAGTATGTTGTTACCGCACGAATCTTGCCCTTGAATCAATGAATTTGAATGGAGCCTAGTTTGCAAACAATTCAATTGGAACATTGTTTACTGTATGTCGGAGTCAAATATTGTTGGCGCCTCCAAGAACCCGGTGGATACGAGTGCGAAGGACGGTGTCCACTCGCGCTCATCAAGAGGGCAAATACCGTCGTGGGGATGACGCCTGCTACTTCAACGTATCCGGCAATCGTAGTTGCTTTGGGTATAAGTCAAAACTGAATAGTCTGCATATTCAGAATGAGTTCCGCAGACAAGACACAAGCCAGCGTTCGATAGAAGTAAGGAAACTATGTATCTAGTAAGGACATAAATAGTGTATATACTGTTAAGTATAATATGGTAGTCTTGAGTATAATTTAACCCTCCAGTTACATCTCATATATAAGAGCAAATACTTAGTTCACTTATATATATATATATACTATTATAATGTATATTATATAGATAGGTATATATATATGATATAATAGTTAATATAATTATTTAATATATATAATATATATATATAGTTTAGATATATATATATATACCGGTAGGAATATTATAGAATATATATATATACCTACTATATATAGTATATAGTTAATATAATATTATATATAATTAAATATATATAATATATATTATAATATATATATATATATAGTATAATAATATATATAATATATTATTATAATATATATATTAATATATAATATCTCTATATTTGAAAGATTAAATATATATGAGTGGGCATAACCGATAAAGTAGATAAGAGCTACTGATCACCTCTTTACTACTATAATTAACATTACTGGTTTATTATCCCTACCATTCTGGTAGCTCTTTTCTACATACATCCTGGCTACTAGACTTAAGCAACATGCTCCCACCTTAGCCAGATACAATGTAGAAGTGAAGGATTGACGGTGATGAGGTGATTATGATGATTAGGATCGACGAGGATGTGATTGATGATGATGATGATATGATGATGATGAATGACTGATGATTGATGATGATAAGCATAAAATGGTATATACATTATTGATATATATATATATATATATATATATATAATATTATATATATATAATCAAATTTATATATGTATAATATATAATAATTATTATATAGTATATATAATATATAATATTAATATATTATATATAATATAATATATATAGTATAATATAATATTATTATATAATATAATATATATATTAGTAATATAATTATAGTATAATATTATGATAATTAATACAAGAAAATAAGATTAATATATATTTAATATATATATATATATATTTATGAATATATTAATATACGTTTATATATGATTCTAACATACCACTCATAATTAGGGCATAACGCTCTATATATGCAAAGATTAGGTTTAAATGTATAACGTGATATCTTAATTGGCTTCAAAATGACGTGCACCAATGGAACTTAACGTTATAATATACGTATCCAAATGATTGCTCAAAAGGTGAACGCTAAGGCTAGTATTTATGTAGTATATAGGAGGGTAATTATTAAAAGTATATATAGTATAGATATAGTCTTCTAGCAGTATATACATAGCACAGCATATGAGGTAATAGAGAATTATATCAAATATAATATCAGAATATATTAGATATATCATATATATATATGTATTATATATATTATAGTAGTGACCGAGCAGATTTGGGATCCCACAAGCTTGTGGGTCGCTCAAGGAAAAAAAAGATGAAGCTAAACGACGATAAGCAGAGGACAGCATAAACTGCTCAGTAGAAGTATAGATCTACTATGGGATAGGACGAATCCTGTTTAAATCTCTCTACATAGTCTCAACACTAGGGAATGTATATCAGAAAAGAACGGCTCACCCTTGAGCGCGAGTGAGACGCCGATATTAAGCCCGCCTTACGCCTCGGCTGTTGTTGCTATTGAAGTTGAGGTGGGATGAGTTTGAGGCTGCTTCCTTGTTAGCAGCTGAAACCGTTTGGGCGAGCGAGCCAGTTTTTGGAGATCAAGACAGAGCTCGGAAGGGTCTGTTTTGAGCCTAGAGAGCGAACGGCAGCGTCTTGCGACTGCGAAGATCCATAACCAGATTAGTATTCGTAGAAACCTTGAGTCTGATTTCCACGTCGAGAAGCACCGCGTTAAACCGGGTGATAGATTACGAGTACTATGAAGTGAATTTAACCCTGATTACCACTATCCGATCTCCTCGTTCCAGAACGCACACAAAATTCCGAGTGACGCGCACATGCACTTGAGGCAACGAACGCATAAGGCGGAGCACCGACCAACACGCCACCGACCGTACAACGCGTGTTGTCATCTGGCTGCTTGGACTGCCTTCACCCATCACCCACAAATCGCCTCAAGCATGCGCGTGCATAATACAACTCTCAGTATAAGTATAGAGTAGTCGATAATCGTGACCCAAAATATTGGCCAAATATGAGAGCAGACTCCATGCGAAGGGCGAGTGGGATGTTCCCGAGGCGCGATTGGTAATTCTCATTATAAACTTGGTATTCTAACTCGAGGAAGACAGAAACAGCTTCTCCCCAGGCAATAAACTCCCAGTTTCCTTTTTTTTCCCGCGACTGAGCCTGTGAGTCCCCCGGAAGGGTGGACCCCAACCCGGAACCGGTCTCATATAGCTTTTAATAAGAGGTTCCTCTCAAGAACATTTGTGATTGTGAGTAGTAGAAGACCGAGAGTGCCTACTAATTTTGGGTTGTCAACTACCTCTGGCATGTTAACCTTCAAAAAGAAGAAAAGTTAGAAGAACAAAAGGTGTCCGTAGAGGGAGTTGGCCGACGTAGAGAGGGTAGTGTGAATAGAAGGTGAAGTCAACATTAATCACAGTAGAAGGTGTGCGTATAGCTATTGGATTCAAGCTGGGAAGTCTCTCCGGCCAGCCATGTCTGAGACGCCACTGCTGGTGGCGCTTAGTAATAACCCATGCGAGACCACCGGGAAAGTCATGCCATACCAACTAATGTTGGATGTCTATATATGTTATCAGCAGTTGTGGCTCTGTATGATATAGTATGTGGTGCGGGAAATTCATAGTATTCGACCAACCCATTATAAGTCTGGAAGAAAAGAGCACGAAAAAAGAAGAAAAAAGAAAATTATAGAAATTCAAGATAGAGAGAAGATTAGATTAAAGGAGTAGAAATAAAATTAGTCTATGAATTACATCATTTTAAATGTTTATAGGGAACGTAGTAATCTTAAATTTACGTTTTACATATGACCCTAGGAGTCGCTGTCTTAGAAATCGCTCAATCGCGACAACGCATCCAATAATCTAGCCGCCTTCCTGGGAATAGCACTCGTTTTAGCCTGTCAAATTTGGTGCACTTGTGAGCAATAACATGTGTTAATGAAAAATCTATGAAATAAGTAAGTAAAAGACGAGAATTACTGAGGAGGTCAAATTAAGAACTAGGCCTCACAAGAGAAACATATAAATGGATGTGATCCTGACATACCCTAAACCCGCATTAAATACACTAATACGGCAACAAACCCATATCATCCGAAGTTCTTGCTACATGGAACAGAAAATGACCAGATACTGACCATGTAAGGCACATTGAAGTGGAAAATACTAAAATTTGAATAACATAAATATGAATTGGAGAGGGAAACCCAAAGGGTGATGTGACTGTGTTTAGCTAAGAAGCAATTGTAATGACCGTGCAGCAGTACCAGGTTGCAACTAAATGCGTGGATTGGTGCTGATAATGGATTCCCACCTAGACAGCAAGCCATCGCAAAAGGACCCCATGCTACGGGATTCAGAAGTCAGGAATAGGCCACTTGATCCTAGCAAACACCATTCTAACATCTACATGATAACATCAAGCGGGAAAGCTTATCTATATACTTAACCAGTTTAGGACCTCTTATCGAGAACACTTTAAGGAATCAAGCCTGTTAAAGGATAATAGATTATAACACCAAGATTGTATATGACCGCAGCACCCGTTAAACGTCCAACCATATACCCTCTGTAAAGGCGCGACAGTATACATGACATAGCTAGTAAGACAAAGAGAAACAGGCAAGTCATCACAGATCTAAATCTCATTCCTGATCAAACCCTCCCTTGAACCTTGTTATGACATGACTGCTATTGAGTCTATTGATTTAAGGTCATAATTTTTTTAACTAGAAAGACTAGTAAACGGTTTGTTTTCACAAGGAATTCCCCTTTGTATAGAGGCAAAATTGTAACAAATCACGTAATTGATCAAAAGACTACACCATCCAATCTACTTCATGTCCTGTTCACTTCTGACCAGCCGTAGTTACGTAAATCTATGAGTCTATTTTGATCTGGATCTGTATTTCCAGTTGGTTTTCCGAAATAGGGTTCATTTGTAAGTGAGACTTCGAGTTCATCTCGGGAAACAGTAACATCAAAGATCAAGTTCTTTATACAAAGGTATGCAGGTCAGGCCTACATTTAGAGAGGATAAATAGTGCTGGTTCGTAACAAGAGGTTTGTATGCAAATGAATAAATGAGATAACTTAGCAAGATCATCTATTAAGACTTAATGGAACAAGAATATAATGCCCAAAGACAACATAAACTCGAAATCAGAAAATTTGTATTGCAAGCGGGCAAACATTAACACCGTATAAAGCAACTAGACATGTATTACAAAACGTACATAATCTTACTTTTTCAAGAGCATACTCTAAACCTATTATCGTTAACTTTACACTAACACAGTAACATTTAAGTACTAAAATTTCTCACAAACATTGGTTAATTATCATACACGAGAAGACCGAGATAGTCATCTTAACGAAACAAAGTTTCGCATAAATAGAATCTACATAGCATCAATTGAACATAGGAAAAATATGATGACAATACTGGACAAACCGTAACACATCTTAAGCAAGCAAATGCATCGCTAACCATATACAAGAGTTCCACAACTTAACAACGAGAATAAAGTAACTAACAACTTCCCGCATAGAGAACTATTCACTAAAGAGCGGACTCAGAACTCCCGGTATTCTTTAACTGTCTAGTGTCGCAACGTGCACCCAATTGCGTCTAGATATTCAGAAGCCCAGCAACGGACAATCAAAATTTAAATACCGTGTAATATCTCTAAACACTAAGGACACACGCATAAACACCCTGAAGGAGAGGAGGAAAGTAAACATTACAGCAACAAGAAAATTTTCAGTCTACAACCACCTGGTGAGAGGGTTATCATGAACAGGACCAAGTGAGAAAAGTATAGGCGTAACATAATAAAGTATTCGCACCCAAGTATAAAGCTAGAGGCTTCATGAGATGCATCAAACGAAGACTAGAGCAAGGAAAACGTATGAGCACCACAAAGACAACCGTAACACATCCTTAGCAGAATGAGACTGGTTCATTACAAATTCACACTAACACCGTAAAGCAACTAACATGGACGAATAATGAATGGATACAAAAGAACAATCAGTCGCAGTGTGTATATAGACTAGATTTGGCTATTAAGCCGCTCCACACAAGAGCTATTTCAAACTATCTTGAGAGAGACCTATATATATCAGTTTAATATCTTATGACACTATTTAACACCCTATTTAATATAATATATAAATAAGTAGAACATATTTTATATAATCATAAATATATTATATCTTCAACAACGATATTAGAGTATTATGACGCGAATATCTATTGAGCAGACCTAGGCACTGTAAAATGATATCATTGCGACTGATAACAGTGATATTAAGATAAGTTTTCCAATCATATCTACAAATAAATAAAGCTTAAGTATACATTAGACAATCAACTGATATCTAAAAGAAAATTATATTATTTTTATATATATGCACAAAGATCAAAACCTAGGCTACTCATCTATATCTATTCACCTATATACGTTGCAACGATACAATAGTCCACTGCGTTACACACAGATGGAAAGCAACTAACATATGCTGAGCGATGGTAGACTGCTATAGAGAGCAGTAGCTTATTACCGTAACTTTTGCGATGTGTGCTGTAGTCCTGAGCATATGCAGTATAACCGATCCTTTCTCAGCTGACCAACTTAGTCTTATCATTAAAGGATTCTTACACTGTAGATGATTTATAATACACCAAACGAAGTACGTGGTAGAGTTTTGTATTAGACTGATCAACGCACCTGTTCACTTATTGCGTGAATAAGAGTTTTCCACATCATAAAAACTAATATGGCGTAACATGAACTAGGAAAAAAACAACAAGAAAAAAAGACAAAACATAACAGTGAAACAAACAAAAATGAGTTCTATATATATACTAACCATTCAAACAATATACAAAGTTCCAATCTGGGATTTCGATTTAGTATACTATGCAGTGAATATAGATCGCTAACAATTCTCTCAATGGTTACGTTTACACATAATAAAGGCCCTATATTGGAAAGACATATAGCATGACAATAGTAGTAATATCATAGAGAGAATATATAGGTAACAGAGTAACGGAGTGACAGGAAAACGCTAATGAATCACAGTCAAACAGTCTTACGCGCCTAAACCAGACCTAGTTGGAGCCAGAGTAGCTTAGACAAAACATTTTAAGTTCACACTCAGACACTCAAGCTCACAAAAGAATAACCAAAGTTTTAAACACTACAAAATAGCGTAGTGACCGTTCATACTTTTCCAACAGGCAATATCTCTAACAACATAAGGGGTTCATGAAACTTTAACGTGTACATGACATGACACAAATGGAGAATGCAATAACAAATTATACTCAAGGTAAAAGATTTGCATGATGTCGTCACATAGCAACCATACCTAGAGAACACAAATTGACAAATAAAATAGGCCTAACAGTAAAATAATCGCTAAATACAGAGCAGTTATGGTGTTGCGAGTTCTGGCTATCTCTCTTTTTGAGAACTTTAGTTTTGAGTGCCTAAGTTCCAGTTCTGAGGAAATTACACAACATCCTAAGCGAACAAATAGATACGTAAAAAGAAATTGGATCTTTAACAGACGATTAGTAGAACCTATTTCGCACCATTAGACAGATGGACTGAAATGGAAACTAAACACATTATTATATATGACCCTTCTGTGCAGGAATACAAGCAATGAGCAGTTCGCCATTCGTTTAACGATTAAATATAAATGACACATCCGTGGGGTATGAGGCACACTGTCTGGAGAAAACTCCTTGATGACATTTTCTGCTCCTATCAATACAAACATCAAACAGCCGTAGAGTATGTTGAAAAAGAGGAGAAATTTCCTCCAAATATATAAGCTCCATCACATTCCGGTATACAAATTATTCGAAACATATAACAAACCGATAAGGCTATCGTTATTCCAACACAAATGGGCGCCATCGATCCACAACCTACTGTAGCCAATACTCTGTTGAAGATATAAGCAAAAAGACGGTTAATAAATCATGAACCATTTTTAACCTTAAAAATTTTGTAGAGGCATGATTGAAGTTTCTTTTCCTCACTCAAAACACATCTCATGGCAAACAGGTGGAAAGTAAGTCAAGATCAGAACCAAGTTACGCACGTACGAAGAATGGACCATATCAAAGGCTCAAATACAAAAAAAAGCTAAAGTAAATATCCTCGTTTCAGACAACGAACGAATCCAATAAAAGCAAAAGTGGCAGTGACTCGACGGCAGTCAACACATGACACACAAACTGCAATAAAATTGAAGTCCATAGTATTTACAAATTCTAGTCGCAGGGTACAGATATATCTCCACACGCAACATCTGAATAAATGCTATAACGTAACAATGTTATTCACATAATAAATCAGTCGTGACAATAGCTGATATTCCAGAGCTAAAGGAAAAATAAAATACGAAGATGACAGAGCTTGACGAAACGTCTAACAACACCTATAGCGCTTATTTGCGAATTAACAGACCGACCATAACGATAACATGTAGAACTGTTTTGATGCGAACTTTACATGAGCGGTAAAGATAAACGGCGATTATATACATCTTCTCCCAGGTAAGACGAGTACCAATGATGTGCACAACGTTGTTTCAGGATTGCATATGAGGCTACGGACACCCATCCCATGGCTAATCTCATTAAATCAATTTAGTCGATATGTTTAAACAGGAAGTTTACACTCTACGAACCTGTACATACACCAATCAAATGCTAAGAAACGAGGAAAGAAATATGAATCGCTAATGACCAGTACAGAAATTTATTGATAATCAACTTGAGAACACCTCTAACAGCGTGTGAACAGTAAACAAATATATATACATAAAAACAATTCAACTTGCCAATGGCGATTCATTATAAAACACTGCGTCTGAACAGTAACTCGATTCTAAGATCACCCGAGACGATGAAATCGCACAAACATTAACTAGAAAAGTGAACTAGACAAATAAGTTTGGGTATCGGCTCAGAGAGCAAGATACATAAAAGTAATAAGTTCTGTTGAGTAAAATATGCACAGTAAAACGTAAATATTTACTGATTTTAAAGCAGTAAATCAGAAACAGTAATCAAACCACCCATCCCTGCTGCCGCCTACCCGCCCACCCGCCTGTGATCTACCTCTGAACGCTGGATGTTCAATGTTCATATTTCAAGCATTTTGACGACAACAGACATAAAGAAAATATTTCTTCTTTTAAAAGCGTCATTTCTTCCAAACTGGTTATAACAACCAAAGTTAACATCATAAAGTAGCAAATCATAACAGTCGGACGGTAGGAACCTATAATGTAACAAATGCAACCTAAGCAACCGGTCAGCGTTCTAATTTAGCTGATGAAGTAATCACCTAGAAGCAAGTCACAATAAAGAAATAAGTTCCCCTCCAAAACTGACCCTAAGTCTTAAAAATCAAGACTTAAACTAAGACGAAAATAATCAAATACAATACATTCGAAATTTATGCGTAATACCCACTTATGATGACGAGACATAAATTGTAATTAGAAAAAGGCAACAGGTAAGCAATTTAGCTAGTTATCTAACAACAAAAAAATACCCACTTAAGCGCAAAAGTGCAACCCAAGCTAATCAATTAATGCATCACATAGTAAGCTAATGATATTTCAAGACACTAAAATATCTTACATACAAAAGGAAAGTGTCAACTCGGTTCGGGATATTTAACAATACAGATGAAATTTGAACCATAAATGAATAAAAAACAGTAAAGTTCATAATGCAAAAAGATCAATATTAGAAGGAGTCCTAACTTTGTAATGCAACATAACCTAACATAGGTTCACTTTCTTATAACTATATAGAATCATCTTCAGATTAACACTAATGAGATAATATCTTACAATAAATAAAGCTCCATCATTTCTCTTACAAATCAGTGTTTTTCTCCATCATTGTATTTGAGTAATATTTGAAATATATATCTCATTAACGCTTAATTTAACTTTACGAGAATAAACAGTTATCAATTATTACCATGAGAGTATCTAAAGCAACTAACATTATCCTAATTGGATATAGATACTAGAGAGTGAAATACCTATATAGGGGATGCGCCCTATTAGAAGGGAGTGAGTGAAATTACCTCATAGAGGAGGGAATCACCTACACGATAGAGTGAGTGTATAGCAAGGCTCTTAGTGTTCTTAGCTCTGAGTAATTGTTACGGATGTCCCATTTTTATGTGAAAACTAATAATGTTATTTCGCAATATATTCGATATTGGTCAAGGAATCAAAAACTATCTTAATGACTATGTTATATTGTTGAGTTGTTGTTGTTGTTATTTATTTATTGTTAGTTTTGTTGTTTATGTATGTACTAAAAACGAGAATATATACACTCTTTTGAACTGATATGTTCATTCGTACACGTCGGTAATTATATCTGTTACTTCTTCTGATTAGGTGGGAAGAAAAGAAATCATCTTTACAATTTAAGATGTGTATACACATATTTCATATCCGAATAGACATTGTTTTTCCGCAGGTGCTGTGAATACGCACACTCCCTGCAGCCTCTACGTGTGGCAGTTGACTAATCGCTCACGAGGCAGTCGTCAAGTATACACAAACCAACAGTGTGTCCTTTTATTATTCGTAAACCGAATGGACGGCTAATTGCTTGATTCCGCCACCAGAGGGTCAAAGTTAACACTCAAGTTATCGAATCCCACTTTATGCCAAGATCATAGTTGCAAAGCCCGTAAAATCATTTGCTTCTTGCTCTTACACAGTGGTATATTCTTTATTGCGGAAGAACGGTATCATTTTAGAAAGAACTCTTGCGATAACGCGCGCAATTGGACCGTTCGCAATATTTGTAGGGTTGGGACCCATTTGTACGCCCCACCAGTGTGCGTTACAGCCCTTCTGATTACAGATCATGGACATCAAAATCGAGAGTGAAGGGCTTATCAGTTCTAGTATCTGGATCCCTAAAACGCACCAAATGTGTTGCAAAGCGCTTCATTTGGCCTCTAAAAACGTTGTTTTCCGGTGTTTTCTTTTTTATCCTATTTTTTTCAGATTATTCAATATGCTAAATGATGATAATGTGTTTTTGATAATGTCGTATCCTTGCTCAGATTTCTCAGAACTTTTTATCCGAATAGAACTTCAACTTAAAAGATGAATGATAAGATGGGTCCATTGACACGTTTTCACAAACTGCACCTGATTATTTTTTTCGATTTCATTTTGAGTTTTGTGCTCAGCGATTGTCCAATTTCCAAACCCACTTTTTTTGGATTTGTAAATGAAAAAATTGCGATAATTTTTTATCTTTGGCGAAGTGAATGAAATTTCAGGGGCGATTATGGCTAGCTGGGACTAGGACAATGCATTTCTAGAATAGAAGTCTAATTTCTTTGTAATATTTTTCGAATTTAGTCGTGTAGGGATGGCCTCAGAACAGCACATTCTCAACAAACTACAATTTTCGAAATTTTTTCACACAACAGATTTTTGTGGCGTTTTGAAGGATTACAAAAAATTAGTCTAATATAAAAAGGTATCTCGATCCACACCCCAAGCCCTGCCAATACTTTGTATGTCTGATCTGGCGTGAAGTAGACAAAAATAATCTTCAGAATCATGCTCCTACAGTTTTTGCAATAGAGAATCTGTTACTTGCTCCTTCAGTGAACAGACTTACACGATAATATTTTCATGCTACTCTCGTATATCGGAGAGGTCAACATTGGCAAGTTGGAAATTTTAATAGAAGATTGGCTAGTTCTTTTACATTTTACTCTATTAATATTGGTATTGATGAGGACTTTTTACTTAAATTACGATGTAGATTTTTTTTTCAACGTGGTTCGCTAATTCGATGTTTCAAATCTGAAGAAAACTGGCGTAAAATCTTAAAATCTGAGTACTGTAATTTACTATTACATGAAAGTGAAAATTTCTAATTGACGGAGTTTCTGGGGTCTTTAACTGTGCGTCTGTCTTATATGATATTCATTTTTGGCTATTAATACATATTTTGAGCATCCATTCGCTGGAACCTTTGTACGTTCCTAAATTACATTTAGACAAGTGTATTAATAAACAATAGATGAACTTATAAGGTTTGAGATTTGTATCTTTAAACTTTAAAAAATGATTCAATAGTAATAGGGTTTTTGAATACTGGAATAATTTCTAAATCAAGATAGTGATCTGTTAACTATCTTGTTAAATAGTGTTTTAAATGAATTGACCCACCTCCCAAATAAAGAAAGATAATGTATATATTCCCTTTTTGGGAAATCAGCCACTTGAGACTTTGGAAGGTGTAAGTCTTCTAAAAAACTCATATAAAACTTTAGTAAAAACACTCTCGGGGTAGCCATTATTTAAAAAATATTTTTCCATGTTTCAAACTTCTTCATAAAAAGACTTCCAATTCGAGAATAATTTGAACTCTCTGCGAATAAGAGTTTTGCATGCATTAATTTTAAATTTATCAGATGAATGACTAAAAAATTAATGTTAAGACTTAATTATATATATATAATATATATATATATTAATATATATATTATATATATATAATCATATACATATATAATAGATATATAATATATATATAATATATATATAATATTATAATAATATATATGTATATATATATATATATATATATATATATATATATATATATAATATATATAATATATATATTTATATATATATATTAATATATATATATATATATATTAATAATTGATATAAATAAAATATGTATTTTAAATATATATATAATTATAATATATATATATATAATATATATATTTTTTTTAATATAAATATATTACATATATATTTATAATATATTATATATTAATATATATATAATTATATATTATTATAATTATAAATAATATGTTATTATATATATATATATATATATATATATATATATATATATATATATATATATATATATATATATATATATATATATATATATATATATAATATATATATAGGCCAAACTTACCAAAACATTCGAATTAATATCTCGAAAACTACGATATGTACAAGAAAACTAATAACATTTTTGGAATCAGCGTATGAAATTTGAATGGAAAAAACTTACCTTTAATATATGGATTTTAACTGAAATGAGCAAAATTAGGTTACGTTAGGTTAGGTTAGGTTAGGTTAGGTTAGGTTAGGTTAGGTTAGATTCATCAACTTCAACAACTTTATTTAAACTACTAGTGACGCTCGCGCATCGTTAACAAAAAAATATATTATTTTTAATACCGTACTATATTTAAGATGCACTTTGCTTAAAAACGAATTTCTTGGTATTGCACAATATTCTTTTCTACAATTCTTTCTATTACATCTATAAACATATGTTATTCTTTTTTCATATAATTTACACTTAGCTTTACATTTGACGCATTTTTTTCACTTAGAATTAAATTAAAATGCTGCAAAAACCCTATTAACTCATATTTATTTGAACATAAATTAAACAAGTCATCCAACAACATTCTTACAATTAAAACTGACTCACCGAGACTCACTTTATATTCGATAAAATTTGACGCCGTAAAGTTATCGTACACTTTAAAACGTATACTTTATATTTTTTTATTTATAACTTATTTTAATTAAAATAACGTTTTTCTTTAATAAAATTTTACCACAATTCCAAATATGTTATTTGTTTCGTGGTACACCACGTACTTTTTACGATATCATGCGAGGGCTTTGGTAAGTTTCACCATATAATATTAATAAATATTTATAAAATCAATATTTATATAATATATATATTATATAATATATATAATATATATATATATATAGATATATATATAATCATAAATATGTATTTATATTTATATATATTATATATATATATATATATATATATATATATATATATATATATATATATATATATATATGATATATAAACATATATCATATATATATATATATATATATATATATATATATATATATATATATATTAACCTACTAATTATATAATATATACTATACCTAGATATGTATATAACATATATATATAATATAATATATACTATATATATATATATTATATAATAATATTTAATAGCAGCTATATAATATATATATATATATATATATATATATATAATATATATAATATATATATATATATTATATAATAATATATATATATAATATATATATATCCTGTAAATATATTATAATATATAATATATATATATATACTATATATATATATAATATAATATATATATATAATTATATTAAAATAATAATACATATATATAACATATATATATAATATATATATATATATAATATAACATATAAATATATATATTATTTATAATATTTTCATACAAATATACAGTATATATATATATATATATATATATATATATAATGTAAACATATATATATACTATATATATATATATATATATATATATATATATATATATATTATATATATGTTTTACTGCTTTAACTCATATATTTATTAACATTACATACCTTAAAGCAGAAATCAGTAAATCAATAGAGGTGTTACATAGCAACAAGGGATTAGTATGCTTAACTCGTGCTTTACTGCTTTAACTCATGTGTTTTACTGTGCTTTACCTGCTTAACTCATATGTCTTTACTGCTTTAGACTCATATGCTTACTGCTAAACTCATATATTTATTAACAATATGTTTTTATTGTTTTAATACTTTTTATTTTTATTATTTTTTATTTATTTATTATTTTTATTTATTTTATATATATTATATTATTTTATTATTATTTTTAATTATATACTTAAGTGTTATTTACTTCCTCCTATTGTTATTACTTCATTTAACACAGGACACACAGGCACACCACACACGTCGTACAACCTTACACAACATTACATAGACAGTACATCTACACCTACAACACACACACATACACACACACGACACACACACACACACTTACACTCGCCCATAGACCCACCCTGTTTAAACATATCAATAAGTTCTTTTGTATGAACATAACGTATAATTTATTAAAACATTTTTGTTTTAATTAAATACGTACATTTATATTAATCATTCAATATAACTAAAATATTTCAAAGTTTCTTAAAACTTCTATAATAAATCAATCATTATCTTTGAACATAAAAATTATTATAAAATGAAAATATTTTTTGTTTATAAATTTATAACTTTCAAGTTTTAAAAAATTTTTATTTTTTTTTTTTTTTTTTTCTAAAATAAAAAGAAATTTTATAAAAAACATATATTTTACGTACCTAAAGCAATAAATCAGTATATCAGTAAGGTAAGCCCCTTAGCACCCCTCTACACCAAGTTATGCCACGTTTTGTTCTATTGACTTACTGCTTTACATCATCTTAGCCATGTAATAAGTATAAAATTAACAAAATAAGTTCTTCTCTGCTAACCATAACATGTATTTGATTAAAATCATTCTACATTTATTTAAAAATAACCAATTATTCACTACATTTATATTATTCGCCCACTGTTAACTAGAAAATATTTCAAAGTTTTTTTAAATAATTCGGATTTTCTTTATTATTATTATTATTATTATTATCTATGTACATTGACAATCCATCACGAGAAAACACAACAACCCGCACTCCTTACAGATTACAAACTGACCTCTCTCTTAAATGTTGTGGACATAACTACTTTAGCCTAACTTAGATAAAGCCTTTTGTACCCCGGGGCGATTTAGGCTTAATTCCAGCAAAAGTATATTCAAACTGACCTTTTTCTGTAAAATGTGGTGCAATAACTACGTTAGGTCTAAATTTAGGCCTAAATTTAGGATAAGCCTTTTGTATCCGGGCTAATTTAAGCCTAATACCAGGTCAAAAGATTTATTAAAATGATTTTCAAAAATCATTTATTATTATTTTTAGTAATATTATTATTCAAACTGAAACATGCTGGATCGGTAAGATCCTTTAAGCAGGTAAGAAGGAAATGTTTTCCTTACTTGTGATTGGACGGAGTAATCCTTATCTCTATATGACCTCGTATGTGATTGGTCGAGAATTATTTTATCGTCTTTTTGGTTTTAAGGTATGTAAAAACATGTTTTTTCATATCCTGAGCCTTACCTGTGATTGGATGAAAATTAACTTTGTTCTTTAAACTTGTATTTGAGCAGGTGTGTTTTATTATCTTTTAGACCCAAACTCATTTTAAAATCATAGTCATTTTAGCTGTTAAGCGGTGCACAAGTTATCTGATTTGTATTAAAAGTGTTTTATTTTTACTAAGTGTATATCATATTTATAATAAATACTTACATTGAGGAATAATTATTAATTTCACTAGAATAGATAATAATTAATTCACTAGATTTATAGTAGATCAAGTGAAGCAAAACGCAAGAGCGCCCGCAAGCGCGACCCGGTGCGGAACAGCCGCATGAAACCGCCGGCGTAATATTACTACGCGGTCGCGAAAATATGGGTCGTTGTATTTCAAATATACCGTTTCCTATATTATGAGTCGTCCATTTTATTTCTTACTTGAACATTTTTAATTTTATTTATAGAAAATGAATTTACTGGTAAAGTTTCTTGAAAACATTTAGTTTTGAAAAGAACAATTTGTTTTGTAGAAAAAGCAGTTTGGTTTATTTATCCTAAAGTTATAATTCCTTGAGGGAAATAGAACAAATAGTACGGATGTGACACTGACTATGTTCCTCTTTGTGGTATGACTTTAAGATCTTATTACTTTAAGGAATGTAAAACAAGATTTATATGCCTTAAAGCTACACCTACATATGACGTAGAGTTAATGGATAGAAGTTGCCCATACCCTCCCTTTTCAAGGTATGTCTTTACGGTTTTATTCTTCTCTATGTATAAGTTATGAAAAAGTTGTTTATTCTAAAATGTTATTACTATATTACTATACTAGTTAAATACACAATGCGTGTACATGCATAATAAACTTCCCCTCCTTGTACAAACCGTAATTTCGCTTTATGGATTTCCAGTATTGGTATCATATTATTATACTTCAAAATTACATCAAAGTATGTAAGTTCATACCTCTTCTATATCAGCTGTTGTATGCATTCGGTAACCATTGAGAATATTTCACTTGGTTTGTAAAAACACTGGATATACCAAATTTAAATAAACTACTCGCCTTTGAACATATGTTTATAAATATTCGTTAAAATATACCTTCTTATTACCAGTACACAAACTAATATTATACATACTGAATGGTGCGGTGTCCAAAAGATATCATCCTCTAGGATGTATGCCCTACCACTTTGAAATGCAACGATCCATATTTTCGCGACCGCGTAGTAATATTACGCCGGCGGTTTCATGCGGCTGTTCCGCACCGGGTCGCGCTTGCGGGCGCTCTTGCGTTTTGCTTCACTTGATCTACTATAAATCTAGTGAAATTAATAATTATTCTCTATTTAGTGAAATTAATAATATTCAACCAATGTAAAAGTATTTATTATTAATGTTATGATATACAACTTATAAAAATAAAACACTTTTAATACAAATCAGATAACTTGTGCACCGCTTAACAGCTAAAATGACTATGATTTTAAAATGAGTTTGGGTCTAAAAGATAATAAAACACACCTGCTCAAATACAAGTTTAAAGAACAAAGTTAATTTTCATCCAATCACAGGTAAGGCTCAGGATATGAAAAAACATGTTTTTACATACCTTAAAATCAAAAAGGCGATAAAATAATTCTCGTCCAATCACATACGAGGTCATATAGAGATAAGGATTACTCCGTCCAATCACAAGTAAGGAAAACATTTCCTTCTTTACCTGCTTAAAGGATCTTACCGATCCAGCATGTTTCAGTTTTGAAAATATATTTATAAAAATAATAAAAACAATGATTCTGTCTATACTGGAATTACCTTTTGACCTGGGATTAGGCTTAAATTAGCCCGGATACAAAAGGCTTATCCTAAATTTAGGCCTAAATTTAGGCCCAAAAACGTAGTTATTGCACCACCATTTTACAGGAATAAGGTCAGTTTTGAAAATATATTTTAGACCTAGAATAGGCCTAAAATCCGCCCGCGGTACAATTAAGCTTATCCTAAATTTAGGCCTAAAGTGGGTTATTTCAACACATTTTACGAGAGAGGTCAGTTTCGTTATCTGTAAGGAGTGCGGAGAATTGTGTGTTTCTCGTGATGTATTGTCCAATGGTACATAGAAAGTTAATAATAATAAAAATAATAATTAATAATTAATAATAATAATAATAATAATAATAATTAATAATAATAATAATAATAATTAATAAATAATAATAATAATAATAATAATAATAATAATAATAATAAAATAGATAATAATTATTAATAATTAAAAAGCCGAATTATTTAAAAAAACTTTGAAATATTTTTAGTTTACATTGAGCGAATAATTTAAATGTAAGTGAATAATTGTTATTTTAAATAAAAATCTAGAATGATTTTAATAAATACATGTTATGTAAGCAGAGAAGAACTTATTGTTATTTTATACTTATTACATGGATATTAAAAATGATGTAAAGCAGTAAGTCAATTGAACAAAACGTGGCATAGCTTGGTGTAAGAGGATGCAGGCATTACCTTACTGAGTATACTGATTTATTGCTTTAAGGCACGTAAAATATATAAATTTCATTAAAATTTCATTAAAATTTTAGTAAAAATTATTTTAAATCTTGTTATAAAATTTATTAACAAAAAGTATTAACAGGTTTATAATAAATTCTTTGTTCAAAGATAATGATTAATTTATTATAGAAGTTTTAAGCAAACTTTGAAATAATTTAGTTATAATTGAATGAGTAATATAAATGTACGTGATTAATTAAAACATAAAATGTTTTAATAAATTTATACGTAATGTGTCATACAAAAGAACTTATTCTGATTGTTTAAAGCAGGAGTGGGTCTATGGGCGCGCAGTGTAAGTGTGTGTGTGTGTGATGTGTGTGTGTGGTAGGTGTATGTCTATGTATGTGTGTAGAATGTAGGTGTGTGTGTGTGTGTGTGTGGTGTGTGTGTGTGAATTAAATGATAATAACAATAGGCATGAGTAAATAACATAAGTAATACTAATAAAAATAATGATAAAATAAAATAATAAGAATAAACTAAAAATTTTAATGATGATAAGAAAATAAAAATAAATTAATAAAAAATAAAAAGTATTAAAAACAAAATAAAAAGCACTTAATATTTAATAAAAATAAGGCAAAGAGGTAAAGCATATGAGTTAAAGCAGTAAAAACAATGAGTTAAAGCAATTTAAAGCAGTAAAAACATATAGTAAAGCAGAAAGCAGTAAAACAAAAAGCATACTAATCCCCTTGGTGCTATGTAACACCTCTATTGTTTACTGATTTACTCTTTAAGGAGTAATGTTAATAAATATATTGAGTAAAGCAGTAAAAACAAATGAGTTAAAGCAGAAAGCAGTTAAAACAAAAAGCATACTAATCCCTTTGTTGATAATAAACACCTCTATTGATTTACTGATTTACTGCCTTAAAGGTATGTAATGTTAATAAATTATATGAGTTAAAGTCAGTAAAACATATGCAGTTAAAGCCAGATTAAAGCAGTAAACAAAAGCATTACTAATGCCCTGTTTTTGATAGGTAAACCTCGTATGATTTGACTGATTTACTGCTTTAAGGTATGTAGATATGCAAATTTTTTTAGTTAAAGCAGATAAAACATATGAGTTTAAAGCAGTAAAACATTGAGTTAAAGCAGTAAAGTAAGGCAGTAAAACAAAAGCATACTAAATCCCTTTGTTGCTATGGAACACCTCTATTGATTTACTGATTTTTTGCTTTAAGGCATAATGTTAATAAAATATGAGTTAAAGCAGTAAAAACATATGATAGTTAAAGCAGTTAAAAACATGAGTTAAAGCACAGTAAAGCAAGTAACAAAACCATACTTATCCGTTTGTTGCTAGGTAACACCTCTATTGATTTACTGATTTACTGCTTTAAGGTATGTAATGTTAATAAATATATGAGTTAAAGCAGTAAAACATATGAGTTAAAGCAGTAAAACATGAGTTAAAGCAGTAAAGCAGTAAAACAAAAGCATACTAATCCCTTTGTTGCTAGGTAACACCTCTATTGATTTACTGATTTACTGCTTTAAGGTATGTAATGTTAATAAATATATGAGTTAAAGCAGTAAAACATATGAGTTAAAGCAGTAAAACATGAGTTAAAGCAGTAAAGCAGTAAAACAAAGCCTTACTATTCCCTCTGATGCTAGGCCATTGAGTTATTGATTTACTGTTTTACCGCTTTAAGGGATGTAAAGTATATGTTTTTAATAAAAAAATGTTTAAGTTTGAATCATAGTATATTTGAAAAGAAATTTTTTGAATAGTTTACATTGATATCACCAATTATTTCGTTTCGCGCGGAATAGTTGCAGTCTGGGGCGCACGCGGCGGGCCGGAAGACGCTGAAAATTATTAGTGAACCTGCGGCGCACGCGCGGGCGAACTCGGAAATATTGCGCCTGCGGGCGCACGCGGCGGGTGGGTACGCGGGAATATTGCGCCTGCGGGCGCACGCGTCGGGGTGCTCCTGTGGGTGCGCGGAGGGTGCATGTGGCGCCCTGCTTCTAACGTGATTGGAACATCAAAATGTACTGAACTATCAATAAATCTGAGTCATCAAAGTATAACGGACAAAGAGACCTCATCAAAGATGAATTCATCAATATTAGGTGTGTCAAAGATGACGTTTATCAAAGAGGAGTCATCAAAGATGAACCCATCAAAGCTGAGGAATCAAAATATCGAGTGTGAGCTGAGGCATCAATGCTGAGGGATTAATGCTGAGGCATCAATGCTGAGGAACAAAGTTGAGGAATCAAAATATCGAGTGTGTAAGTGTAAAGATGTATCTGTGTGTTGAGTGTAATGTTATGGCTAGTGTAAAGTGTCTATGGCTAGTGTAAGGTGCTTACAAGTGTCATAGGTGTATGTATGTAAGTGTAAGTGTCTATGGTGAGAGTTGAGTATAAGTGTATATTGGCTAGTGTAATGTCTATGGAGAGTGTAAGTGCTTATAAGTGTCATAGTGAATGTGTGTTATAAGTTCATAGTGTATGTGTGATATTAATTGACATAGTGTCTGTATAAGTGGCCATAGTGTTAAGTGTCTATGTGTGTGTGTGTTAGGGTGCGTGTATAGGTGTTCTAAGGGGCAAGTTTAAGTGTGTATAAGTGTCATGGGCAAGGTGTATAGATGTGGTATCTGTGGTGTGGAATGTAGATGTAGTTGATTTTAGATAATTCATATGGTGTTTAGGTGTGATTCGTATAACTTTAGATAAATATATATTATATATATAATATATATATATATATAATATATATATTATATATATATATAATAATAATATAATATATATATATATATATATATATATATATATAGGCTATAAGTGTTAGAAAAAGACTAACTCATACTAGGAAGCATCAGCAACTTGTAATATACACCAATCCATTCCTCATACCTTATAACCTAGGGTAGACACCCATATTAGGCTATTCTAGGCTCAGGGGGCTAGAAAAGGCTTGAAAAAAAGTGGCACTCAGTTGGCACTATGTGGAACTCAGTACTCACTTTGCACTCATTGGCACTCACTTGACACTCAGTGGTACTCATTGGCACTCACTTGCACTCGCCTGGCACTCATAGAATACTCATATAACACTA
>JABUQX010043415.1:50000-52500 GCA_015478945.1 Trachelipus rathkii | reverse complement strand
AAAGCTACAGGGAAAAGAAATACATTTTTGGAATCCTTGTAAAATTTTAGTTAGGAAAATGTAAAAAAACAAAAAACAAAAAAACAATTAAACATAAAAATTGGCTATTTTTTTTTTTGGGGGGGTGTGGGACATAGTATATATATATATTATTTTAAAGGTATTACACGGCAATGTAGGGGGCTCGAGCCGACGGGGAACACAGGGGGGGACGTTTTCCATACCCCGTAGGGGAGGGGCGGAGGAACCCCGCGACACCCAAATACCAAAGAGCGGGGGTTCCGGAGACCCTCCCCGGAGGGGGGGAATTAGTCCTACCCCGTAGTTCCCCGGAAGGCCGAGAGACCCCGACTCCTGCCATCGGTACGGTATACCCTTGGGGTATTCTTTAGTTAAAAAAAAAAAAAGCAAAATTTAATAGAAAGTCTATTTATTTTAACGAGTAACCAATAAAAGGTCTCTAAATAGCCTTTCTCATCATATTACTATAATTATTAACAATAATTTTTTTTTATTATTATTTTTTTACATTTTCCTAAGTAAAATTTTACCAGGATTCCAAAAATGTGTTCATTTTCGCTGTAGCTATTGTAGTTTTTGAGATATAATTTTTTTTTCATTTTCCGCACTAAAATTGGACCAGCATTCCAGCAATGTATTCCTTTTCCCGGTAGCTGTTGTAGTTTTTGAGATATGGATTGTGGCTCTTCTAGAGGCTGACCAAAAAGATATGTAATAAAGTTTAATCTATAGCACGGTAATGTCTATAGTTATATTTACATTATATTCATAATTCATATACGGTACAACTTACTCGCGGCGCGAGTAAGTTGTTACACGGCACCGCTCGCGCTCAGCGCGCATTTGGAGAGAGCGCTTCAGCGAGCGGTCTGCCATGCATACACGCCAGCCTGCAATGCATTTAGTCTATGGTATTGTTTTAGTTTTTATTTAACTCAATAAATATCTAATGAAAAAATAATTTAACTACAAGATAAAATAATTTTGAAAATGGAAAAATATCTCATTTAAGAACAAATAAGAAGTGCACAAAATCGAGGTTATGGAACCAAAAATTTAATTTAAAATAAATAAAAAGTGCCGGGCCTATTACGTAGGTCCCATGAGTTCGTACTTTGTTTTATTAATTTTAATTATGTTCAAAATATGTATGATATTATTAGAAAAGTATATACACATACATACATAGCAATAACAAAAATAACAAACAAAAAAAAAAAAAAAAAAAAAAAAAAAAAAAAATTATATTAAAAAAAAAAAAAGTGTTATATATATATATATATATATATATATATATATATATATATATATATATATATATATATATATATATAATATATATATATATATATTATTTTATTTTATATATAATAATATATATATAAATTACAACTCCCAAAAGCAACATGCATGTAACTAAAAAACTATAACAGCTACAGGAAAATAAATAACATTTTTGATTTCAGCAAGCAATTTCATCGATGAAACAAAAAAAATTATTTTATTCTAATATTTATTAATAACACCTTAAATATTAGTATTATCTTAGGTCTGGCAGGCGTACGCTCTCATTAACCTTCCATCCTGCAGTAGTTCGAGAGAGAGCAAGAGTAACCAAATATTGTTTTTTTTTTTTTTTATATTGCTTTGGAGAAAATCTTTTAATTTTTTTTTTTATTTCTCTTTTTTAGGTGGTTCGAGCCCGACGGAGGACAGAGGAGGGGACGAAGTCTCCCCCCCGTCGTCCCCCGGTAGGGGCCCGAGAAACCTCCGACTTTTGTCTATTTTTAAGGTTTACCCGTGGGGTATCCTTTAGTTAAAAAAAATTCAACATTTGGCAACTTTTTCGCTCTCTCCGAGCGCTAGACTCCTTCTTACTTCTCGAAAAACGATAATTATCATACAAGTTTTCCAAAATTTTTAACAATTTTAAATTTTTCAAAAGAGTTATTTTTTTTTTTTTTTTTTTTTTAATTTCATCGATAAAAATGTCTCCTGATTAATAAAATGTTATTTATTTTACTGTAGCTGTTATAGTTTTTTTAGTTACATGCATGTTGCTTTCGGGATGCCCTGACCATATATATATATATATATATATATTATATAGTATAATATATATATATATATATATATATAATATATAATATATATATATATATATAATATATATATTTATATATATATTATATATATATATATACTTTTTTGTTTTAGATAATTTTCTATTATTTAAGCTTCACTAATATTTGACTTATTAAATTTATTAACACATTTTCCTCAATATGATTTTAATTTTACCCTTAATTTTTTAGTTTTAAATCTGACAAAAAATTTGTTACACTCCAAATAAACTTCAAATATATATATAGTATTATATATATCTTAATTTAATATATATATTTATTATATAAAAATATCTTATACATCTATATATATTATATATACAAATAATATAAAGATCATAATATATTATATT
>JABUQX010043415.1:35000-37500 GCA_015478945.1 Trachelipus rathkii | reverse complement strand
GATAATGATGGTGACAAAGCAGACGACGGAAATGAAGATGAGAAAGATAAAAGATAACGAAAAGAAGAAAATGATGATAAAGAAGAAAAGAGAAGAAAAGAGAAGATAAAAACGAGAAGATGACGATAATGATGATGAAAATGAAAATGAAGGTAAGGCAAAGCGTAATATTGATGATGATTTCGAAAAAAGAAGACGATGATAATAAATCCGAAGCTAAAAACTAGGCAACAGTCAAAGAAAGCAAATCGAAGCGGAAGCGGAAATTCAAGCACTAAATCTGGGAGACATAATGGGACTATTAGAGATGCTACTTTTGAAGAAGCATTTGAAACGTTTTTCAGCAGAAAGGTTCAGCAAAAAGAAAGAATGAAAGCAATGAGCAAGAAAATGACTCTAGTAATCAGAAAGATGAAATCAAAATCTAAGCATTGTAGATTATTAGGAAAAGTTGAAGGAAATGAAGAAAGCGAAAGATCAATTAAAGGAGGAAATTCTGGAGCCCAAGAATATAATTAATCTGGTATAATGCCAATGCCAAAAGTACTCAGAATCATCGAAAACGGAACAAAATAACGAGAGTGAAAAGAGTGAAGACCAAACCCAAGATAACAAAACCGAAAATGAAAATGAAAATGAAAATGAAAATGAAGGGGATCAGAACTCTCAATCTAAATCCAAAGGAAAAAGACAATGAAGAGAGTAGTAAGAGTGACAAAAGAAAGAAAATATTACCATGACAGTAGAAGAAGAGATATCGTATCTATTGGGAAATGATAATATGGATAATGCTGATGGAGAAAAAGAAGATAAAGAACGGAAAAGATTCACATTCGAAGAAAGGGAAGGTAAAGGAATCAGTTCAAAGCTAATTCTCGACGCATGAGAAAGGAGTCAAAATAAAATGAGAATCAAAGGTACAGAAGTATATTATTATTTTAGATTTGATAACAAAAACAAAGGAAATAAAGCCAAAAATAAAGACAACGATGACGATGATGATAATGACGATGAGGATGGTGATAAAGATGATCAAAATGACAATAGTTCAGGCTTTTATTATAGTTTAAGGGACGATGGTGACGATAATGATGATAATGATGATGATGAAAGTGGTGAGACAGAGAAAAGACAAATGACAAGAACTCGACCAAAACTTCAGTACAAACACAAAGCTATTCGAAAAAGATCTATTAGAGCAAGATTTAATGGTGTTATTCAATAATTTTTGCAGTAAAAATTAGGTAAACAAATATTTTTTAAATAATTTAGAATATTAATTTATAAAAAAAATGAAACCAAATAGTTCCTTTTTTCGTGTACAATGTTCTGAAAATATATATATATATATATATATATATATATATATATATATATATATATATATATATATATATATATATATATATATATAAAAAAAATATATATATAGATGAAAAGATATATATATATATAAATATATATATATATATATATATATATATATATATATATATATATATATAACAAATATCAATATATATTTATTTTTAACGAAATACATATATATATATATATATTTTTATATATATATATATATGTATATATAAGGTTAATATATATATATATATATATATATATATATATATATAAACAACTGCTATAAATTGAACGCAGTGTAATAGGTATTCAAAAATAACCCCTACAGTAATTTTCACACTGCTGGGATGTGAACCTGGGCCCAAGCAGTTGTCCGCGAGGTGTTTGACGACCACGCCACGATGGACTAAAAGTAAAGCGCGAGAATTGTTCCTGTGGTGAATATATCATTCACCCAACAGGAACCACGACGCACTCTACCCGTCCACACTCGGGCGTAGCGACAAACTGGGCACCGCGCAATGTGAAAATACTTTATAAACCGGGGAACTTATATTGTATATATAAACAACTGCTATAAATTGAACGCAGTGTAATAGGTATTCAAAAATAACCCCTACAGTAATTTTCACACTGCTGGGATGTGAACCTGGGCCCAAGCAGTTGTCCGCGAGGTGTTTGACGACCACGCCACGATGGTTATTTTTGAATACCTATTACACTGCGTTCAATTTATAGCAGTTGTTTATATATACAATATAAGTTCCCCGGTTTATAAAGTATTTTCACATTGCGCGGTGCCCAGTTTGTCGCTACGCCCGAGTGTGGACGGGTAGAGTGCGTCGTGGTTCCTGTTGGGTGAATGATATATTCACCACAGGAAACTGGTCCATCATGGCGATGATAAATCAAGCACCTAAGTTGCAGGCTAGACCCATCCCAGCAAAATGTGAAAAATACCTGATATCACAGGAAAATATATATATATATATATATATATATATATATATATATATATATATATATATATATATATATATATATATATATAATATATATATATATATATAAACAAAGATGCAAAATAATGTGAAATAATTATTCTAAAGGAATTTTGTATCATGTAAAGACAAAAAAGAAG
>JABUQX010043415.1:27500-30000 GCA_015478945.1 Trachelipus rathkii | reverse complement strand
CAAAAAATTATATTTAAAACTTCGATTTATTTAAAAACATAAAACTATATGAAATATATAGATGTGTATTACAAAATTATATAATGATAGATTTTATAATTATTAGTTATCTAGTTTACCTGTAAAATAAATTGTTTTTGTTCTTAGTATTTGGTAAATTTGTCGTTAAATTCTTCAATTCAGCTGTGTCGTTTACCACCCTTAATGAAGTTACAACTTCTTTTCCTTTCATGTAACTTTTATGATTTTTCCAATCAACAGGATCAGTTTGTAGGGATTCTTGAGAGAGACCCTAACTATATTCTGCGACCTATTGCTACGTAAAATCTAAAGAGATTGGGATTGGTAAATATCCCAACATCATCTTCTTTGATAAACAGTTTATTCTTTTTTCTTCGAGTTGATGTTCGGTATCCATGGTTTCAATAGTTTATGATGGTATATATATGCCTTGTTTTATTAATATCTGGGTCATCTTTTTTCTCATGTCATCGATTATTATTCTTTCATTATACATGGAAAAAGCTGCACACTCTTCCTCACTTGAACACACACCATAAAAAATTAATAATTTTATTAATTGCTTCTTCTTTAGCAATTGATTTATCGTTTGTATTCAAAGAGATTTTTAAGAAAATTAATGTCATTCATGGGAGCTTTAATTGCATTTGTAATAGAAAACCATGCTTTCACATAACATTTTATTATAAAGCAACATATTCGTTTTAGTGATTTCTCCTCTGTTTCTGTTAATTTAAATTGATTTCTAATAGATATATTTTTTCAAGCAATTTCAGCTTCATCACTCCCTAATTGATTGTCCTGGTTGTTCGGAAATGTATTTTGCGTGATTGCCTATTACCTATAAAAATTATTTCTAGTTCCATAAATTCTTGATAATCGGGACGAGGTTGATCCTCATTTGCATCATCTCCTAATATTGTTCTTACCTCTGTATCTGCTTTCAATATTAAATATCGTGCCTCTTTAATACTGTTTCAAGTTTTTTGAAATCTTTTAAATAAAGGGATCTCGGGCCCTTTTGTTGGTGAAAGTTGTACTTTACTGAAAACTCCCTGCAATACAATTTCATAAATATGTTGTCGACAAGCAAGAAACATGATATCACGGTTTAGTTTTTGCTCGAGAATATAACATGCGCCGTTTTACCTCCCTGTACTACTGGCAGTTGTGTCAAAAACAAAAGCTTGAAAAGTGTCAAGTAGTGACCATTCCTGTAGTGTATCATATACAGCTGATGATATCTCTTTACCTGTTCTTGATGAAAGTTCTGGAACTCCTAGAAGTTGTTCTACGTTGAAAGCTGTTGCTATCACTGGGAGTCGATCAACTGACTTTTTCCGGTAATATCAGGGAACATTTTAGAATCCCAGTGAATAACTACATAGTTTAATTTCAAATCATTAAATTTAGATCTAACGCTTAATGTTGCTTGCTTACGAAACTTTTCTCTACCCCTTTTAATGGACGTGCGGTTGATGACATATTCTCTCTGATTTAAATTTAGTGCCTCAACGCAAGCTGTCAATATATGAACAGCATCTCTATCGCTAACTTTACATTTATCTAGTGCTGCTGAGAGTCTAGCTGTCAATATTTCTTTCCTAGCTCGTTTGGGTGAAACGTGAGTACTCTGAAACGACACATCACTTTCTATTTCAGCGTATTCGTCGATATCTGACGTACCTGGATTGCTAGATGATTGAATAGTTTCTGCTGTAGTTTCTATCTGGGAGTCTTGAGTTTCGCTATCCTCTGATGAGGATAATAATTACATTCTGAAATATACATTTCAAACTACGATTACTCGATATTATGACAGACAATAGCGTTGTGAAATATAATATGTAAGAAACATCAGGTTGACAGTAAGTGCAAATTGGTAAAAAATTACAGTTATTTAAAATTGAATTACATAACTTCACTAACCTGAATCTGTAGTGGTCGAAAGTTGCTTTTCTCTTCTTTTTAATTCCTTTGCTACTCGTTCAGCCTTCCGTACTTCTGCGGCTGTTACCTTCTTATCTATACCCAACATGCAACCAACACGACCTTTTTGTCGCTGCATATGTAAAAACTTTCTATCTTTCTCTATTTTGATCATATCCATTGCATTTGCATGGCATTTCTTGAACCGATGAGAAACAGTTCTTTCCGTGACATATTTAATTTTAATAATAACCTAAAAATATATTATAACACTGTAATATTATGTAAAAGGAAATTATCTTAATACACTCCTGATCACTGTGCAGTGTGCACTTCATCTGACAGGACATTTACGTATAACCAAGGTATAAAAACGCACGTACTAACCCACCCGAGGCAGCATAACAACTGCCGCAAGTTAATACTTTGAAAAAGCCTATTAGCCACAACATGGCAACTTTTGACGCCCGTGGGGCACGGGTTGCTGCTAACCGATTGACCTCAAACTTGGAATGGAATACTTTAAGATGATATGGAACAAATCTACGGG
>JABUQX010043415.1:7500-17500 GCA_015478945.1 Trachelipus rathkii | reverse complement strand
ACTACACCCAAAAAAATAAATACACAATCACTATACTATACATACACAACTACACTCACCAAATCACTATATATGAAATACACAACACGCACTAAACTATTATAATATACACATACTAACAATATACAATACCAATACCCATATAATCACTACCTATATATACACACTACACTATATAACAACTCAACTCAATATCACAACACACTCACCTCACTCAAAACACTAAAAATAATATCTCACACACTACCATAACTACTCACTATACAACTACTATCAACAACCAAATATATCAATAATATACTAATAACAATATGATATATATAAATAAACCCCACAACCCAACACCATATATATATACTCATATCATATAATATATTTATTAATATATATATATATATATAATAAATAAATATAATATTACATCAAACTAAAAACCTCAACTCAAATACACTATATATCTAATAACTACAAACAATAATCCACAACAACCAAACTCCTCCTAAACACTACTCTCACCTATACATCACATCAATATAAAAAATATCAACCAAACTCAACCATCACATAAGCTATCACGTACATAAATAACCTCACTCAGAAAGAACAAATATAACACAACTATATAAACATATATACCTACTGTACAATAATAAAATATGTATAATAATAATATAATATATAATATAATTAAATAAACAAATAATAAATAACTAACTACCTCATCCACCATATAATACATACTACCACAATACTACCTCACTCAACTCACTAAATAGATAATAAATAAAATACAATATATATACTATACTAATATAAAATGAGCATAGGTGTTAAATATTGCATAACCGCAATTTTATTATTTAGATCTTTAAACAAAGAACATATAGTGGGAAGGATAAAGAATTACATGCACTTCATCCGGCCTGGATTCAACACCGCGTGTTCGACTGAGACAATTACTACATGAACTTAATACCAACTGAGTTATCCCCCAACCCAAAAAAGTTGGTCAAGACAGTTTAAAGCAACTATCCCCCTTCACACGCGACCCAAATCACCAGGTCCGCACAGCCAATAATCCACTCTTTCTTTTCTATACTATTCTCGCTTAGCAAATACCAATAAAAAAATCCACGCGTAACATGCAATATTATCTCCCACCTCACACAAAATATTAAGAGTAGGACAGTTGAGAACACCAAACTAATATAAATGTCGCCTGAAGGGGAAGATAGTATAGACTTTAAGTTTCTTGAACCCAACTTTTTTGGTCGGGGATACTCCATCGGTTCAACACCAGCGAGTATATTGTCTCAATCGCCAAACACGCGGTGCTTCAATCCCGGAGAAGGCTCCACACACTATATTCAACCTACCTATCCCAACTAATAGGTTCTTTGTTTAGATACATATAATTAACACTATCACTATACCCAATCACCACTATAATATATACAAAAATACTATATACTACTCATATATATATAATATATAACTCCTTATAACACTACCTACCTCCAATATACCGCAACATACTATAAATACCAACAAACCTACCAATGAATATACTCTAACCTAACTCATACATAAAACATACAATACCTATAACTATAATAATTATAAGCAAAAAATTTACAAACAGAAGAATCCAAGGCCAGTCACAAATCTCAGAAAAAACAACTGTTCATGGCCACAAAAAAATTTCTCTCAAGAATAATATAAATATATCTACATAAACTCTCACTCACCTATAAACAAATACAACTACGTACTAAACTCACAAATAAACAAACTCAACACTACACTCACTCACACTCCTAACAATAACTCCAATACAAAATCACTAACTCACCCTCCTCAAAATATATAACTCACTAAAACTATATATATACACTAATATATAAAATATATATACCACCCTCCACCTCCTATGACAACTCAATACTCTATAATAAAATATATATATATATATATAAAAATAAACCCCTCACTACACACCTAAAACTATACCCATAATACATAATCAACTACCATATAATACTCACTATCAAACCTCCAATAATATAAAATATAATAATAATAATACTTATAATTATATAATTATATAATATATATAATATATAAATAATATAAATCATATATATATAATATCAGCGGTTGGTGCTTCAAGTACATTCTAATCAAAACAGCTCCACAAGTACAAGCACTCTATAATTGTCTCACAGTCGACAGTACCTACTAGAATTTGTTCAACGCCTCAACAGACAAAGTGCAAGCTCACCATGGTATAAGTATCAGATGGTGATCTATGTGCCACTCACCAATTATTATGAAAAATCGCAGATATTATATAAATATAATATAATATATATATTATATATATATATATAAAATAAACACCTATATAAAATATAAAACAACTAACAATAATATATATAAATCTCAAATCATAAATCCTAACATCAGTCAAATTCTTCATCTAAATGAGCATCGAGTACCTACATCATCGCGAAAGATGACGGATCGGCAAGGTGCGTAACTTAACCAACATAAAAACTATGAATAGAAGAATTGAAGCAAGTAGAAAAGAAAGCCCAGCCTACTGCCCCCTTCCTATATATAAGGGAAAACTCGTCGCAGCACGAAAAATCCCCTAGAGCTTCACGGAGAAAGACGATTGCACCTCAACTATCGAAATCTCTTCAAGAGTTCATCCTCCTTGGACGGGGCTCTACCAACCATCATCTCACTACACCAAACCCACCATCATCACAACACCTCTCACTGCACAATTAAACTTCTCCGATATCGCACACAAACTCACATCTATATAATACCAAGCCATTCTTTACAACATAATAACATACTTAATAACTTCTGTTCTACCGTCGTTCAAATTATAATCCGTTCAACCAACCGTCTGCTCATCTCCTCTCTCTACATGACCACAACTCCACTCCACTTTACCACAATTATCCTCAACCATTTAAACCCCACCCACCGCACTCTCCACACCACCACAACCATCTTCAAAATAACCATAATCCATTCACTCCCAAATTTTCATCATCCTCATCTCAATTTAACCACCACCCTACCACACACTAGATTAACTCATCTGAAAACACATACTGTAACTCTCCTAAGATAACCTATACCTCCTATTCCACGCCACCATAAGATAACCAACACTAACACTACTCGTAAACAACGCAGGTAACCACAACATACAATACATCGTCAAGACCAATACGGACACACACAAATCCCTTACACATCCACCAACGAATTAACTGCACCAGCCACCTTCGTGCCGATTCACAATTTTCCTACTACAACTACACCAAGCATACACCAATAACCAACTCAACCCTATTTCTTTACAAAACATTGACTTAAACTCCACTTTTTCAGACACTTTTTCCAGTGCTCACCAAATCTCACCACACCATACACTCTCACAACTAGAGAGTCTAGTACAATCACTCACCACACCAACAACCTAACCTATTCTTACTCTCACATAATTACTCTCCAACATAATCAATTACACACCCTACAACACCTCCCTCTCTACACCCCTCCCAATCAACTCTCTTCCACGAGATCAAAGCCCACCACCCACAATCATCGCTCATATAATAGATAGGAATCCTCCATTCTCACTCCATAAGCTTACCTCATTAACAACTACAACTCATTCATATAAATCACCCCCATAACCTCTAATTCTATTCATCATAAACCTGCATCCCAATATACAGATGCGATGCCAAGGAGACATACAACAAATCCCTGTCTCACTCCGCTATAAAAAATTAAAATAATCACTTTCGACTCTACTTTATTCCCACACACGCTTCAACTATCGTTACGAGTAATGCATACTATAAATAATGATTCTACCTTACCAGAACTCACTACCCCACACCAAAAACACCATCATCACTAACACCTTCCATAGATTCCCTACTATTAATCCTATTATACGGCTGTTGCAGCAATTCCATAAATCCTAAATACAATATAAATATTCTCTCCTCACTCATGTATCCAATTATTTGTTTCAATGGTACAGATTGATCCACACATCCTCTACCACTTCTAAAACGCACCTTACTTCTTTCCAAAAATTCAGTTTCTTCAATTCATATCGACGCCAGCTCTTTCGCACCAATACCCCAGCCTATAGCCAACAGTACTAACCCTCTCCCTAACAACACTACAACCATAAGCCAAACTAATTACCCACCTCAACATACACAAAATACACCGTTACCTTTTCCCTCACTACAACTACATTATCATAAAAAAGAAGTCACCAACATATTGAACCTCCTCCAATCCTTCGCAACACTTACCTACCATAAGAACGATTTTCCTCATATACAATATCAAATCCAAATGAATCACCCCATACTCGCCCCACTCCTCACAACTCACAACTCAGCCGCACAACGATTACCCAACCCACAACACACCACGCTAACCTATACAACCATAAACGTAATACATAAACAAAATACTAAAACTACAAACCTATATATATATATTAATATATAATATTATATATATTATATATATATATACCTCAAGAACTACAGGCATACTAACAAATACCTCACAACATATACCTATACATATATATATATATATATATAATATACACTATATATATAATATATTATATGATATAATATATATATATAACCTCACTCAATATGACCCCCAGGAAATAAACCTACAACCAACCCAATATATACCATTATATATATATACTACTTATATTTGACACATATCTAAACCTACCTATATAATATATATATAAAAATATATATTTGCCTATATATAATGGTTTTGTGAGGTAGCAATCTGAAGAGAGTTTGAGAGTATTGGTTTGAAATAATTTGGAGGGTGTGTAAACGGACTGCAGATTTGCTACGCATGAGAAGTAAAACGTAGATAAGAGTAAAGGTCTATGGAAGTAAATGAACCAGTGAGAAGTCCTCGCAGTGTGACAGTTATGCAGATGGTGAGCAGCTGGAACAAGTAGACTTTTTAATTTTTTAAAAATTTAAAATTTTTTTAGGAAACAATCATTTGTTGGACGAACAAGGGAACGGATGGATTGCCGAGTTGTAGTAGGTGAAGTAGTGAATTGCAGAAGCAGGCTGGTTGCAAATTAAATCCTTGGTGATGTAAGAGGACTAAGTCTTGAGTGCTTAGTGTTATTGCGTGATGGTAAGTTTGTTACCTGTGATAATGTATAGTAGTGAGACTATCCGGTCTGGCAATAAGAAGTATAGATTTAAAGTACAATATGTGTTCAGATGGACAAATCTTAGGGGCGTTTAGGGGTGTGAGAAGAATTGATAAATGAGCAGGAATGAACGTAAATAAAGAGTCGAATCGTATGAAAAAAGGGGATAAATGAGAATAAAGAAAGTATGATTTAGAATGCGGTTTTTGGTCATGCCTGGTAACGAAATAGATGATAGTCGGCAGCCAATATGGTTAAGCGGATGAAAAATATAGTTGAGTGTATTGGAATCGCTGGCTGGGAACGAAGAAAAGTGGCATTGAGTCAGCAAAAAGAATGTCTGAGCAGGATTGAAATGTGAGTTTGGCAGGCGGCGAGAAAAAGGTGCATTATAGGAGTAAATGGCAGGGTTTTGTGAGGGGTGTCATGGTTGTGGCCCACCTGGGCCAAAGGATGAACCCCACATTGACGAGGATTTACCATAGTGAGGTCCGTCGCGGTTCCCCGTGAACCTAGGGTGGATTTTTTCTGTGCGCGATTCCACTAATACGGATATCAAAAGGGAGGTAAGGCTGGCTTCTTTCGACTTGTGTCATATTCTTCTACTACTTTTCTGGTTCCGGTGCATGTTACGCACATTACCCCCAGTCTTGGGGGGAAAAAGGTGGTTGATGATGCATGATCGATGATGATGATGATGATATATAATATATATATATATATATATATATATATTATATTATATATATATATATATATAATTATATATATATTATATATATTAATATATATATATATAATAATATAAATAATGACATACTTTACATTCATAAAAAATGGAAATTGTAGTTTAGAATACATTTACTAGAAAAATAATTAAATATCAATACGTAGAAAATGATAAAAAAAGAAAAATAAAAAATAATTTGCATTAAAAATGCAAAAGTACTTGCAAGTACCAAGCACAAGTACCAAGGTACAAAAGGCTCAAGTACAAGTACAAGTACAATCACAATGTTTTAGAAACTGCGAAGCGTACAAGTACATACAAGTAGCTTCCAAAAAAATGTACTTAAGTACAAGTACAAGTACAAGTACCTTGTACTCTGAACCCAACCTGATATATATATAATATAATATATATATATATATATATATATATATAATATTATATATAAATATTATATATAATATATATATAATATATATTATATATATATTTAATAAAATATATATATATTATATAATATATATATATAATATATATATATATATATATATTATATATATATATATATATATATATATATATATAATATATATATATATATATATATAATAACTAATTGAAAACCTAATTAAAACCGCTATCTTACTAAACAGATAACCTTACAAAAGAATATAAAATCATACACGCATAACATACTTTTACACATACTCACGACAGACTAATACAAAAAAAAATAAAAATTAAAAAAGAATTAAAAACACCAACAATAAATAATAATAAAGATTTTACGTGAGCTTGCGAGGTCTAATCCTAACATCATTTTATCAAACGATTTTAAAAGAATACGAATAGTTATGAAGCGCACAATTTGAGTGAGGTAAATGCTAAAATCCTTAAAAATACAAATGTCATTGTGCAGATCAAATATATTTACAAAATGCGCAAACTCTTTAATATATATCAATGGAATGAGTGATTTTCCAGTGATTAGTAAGTATAGATCTATGGCTCACAAACTTGCTCTCGTTAACTGGTTTGAAAAATTATCAAGAAAGAAATTGTAATTGCCTATGTCATTATGATTAAGAGAAGTTTCTGTCACTAACAATGAAGACTGCAATGTAGTTCATAATGGAAGGGAATGAGAATAAAGTTGGTCATAAATATACTATAACAAATTTTCTTTTAATTACAGACTTCAAATGATTTGAGGTCTTTGAAGATGGTTTAATATCTTGATCCATTCAAACTCCTTTAAAGCTTCAAAATACACTTTTAAAATATCTATAGATGGTAACAATACATCGTAACTTTTCACCAACCTTGTTTCGCCCATTCGTGAGAGCTTTGTCTATTTTGTGTCTGGGAAATCTTCCTTTTTTTCCCCTATTAAAATAGTCCGCCTTGGCAACCTAAAATAGCACCTTTTTTTTTTTTTTTTTTTTTTTTTTTTTTTTTTTTTTTTTTTTACAGAGGTAAACACCACCGCTCACTGGCAGAGCCCTAATCTAGGAGGGGGTGTACTCAATTAACGTCCGAGCAGGACGGAGCCAAGCCCAAGGAGAGAATAGCTCACATTCTCCCACCCGACCAGTTGTGAACCTGGGACCCTCGCTTTGTTTGGCGAGTGCTCTAACACTGAGCTACCGGGGGCTTTTTGTATAAATAAATATAAAATACAAAAAAAATATATACATATATATATACATACACACATACAAATACATAATAGATACACACGCATATACATATAGTAATATTATCATTATTAATATTATTATTAAAAAGCTAAACACTATATTTCAAACACAAATTCACTATATTTCACTATCAATCACTACTAATTTTATTTTAATATTATTATTATTATTATTATTATTATTATTATTATTATTATTATTATTATTATTATTATTATTATTATTATTATTATTATTATTATTATTATTATTATTATTATTATTATTATTATTATTAATATTATTATTATTATTATTATTATTATTATTATTTTTATTATTATTATTATTATTATTATTATTATTATTATTATTTATTATTATTATTATTATTATTATTATTATTATTATTATTATTATTATTATTATTATTATTATTATTATTATTATTATTATTATTATAATTATTATTATTATTATTATTATTATTATTATTATTATATTTCGCACAAAAAAACACATTATTAGTCACCATTCACTATACTTTTTATCATTATCATTGACTTCAATATTATCACTATCACTATTATCACTACAACTACTATCATTATTATCACTATATATATAAAATCATCATTATTATCAATATAATATATTTTGCCTTGTCCAACATTGCACGGGAAGTAAAGGTTGACAGTTGAGGTGGTTTTCTTCTTTGGACAAAGATCAAGAAGCGTTATACAATCAGATTCTCGTCTAAGGCTTTCAAGAGCTACTTAACCTAAGAAATCTTCACGGACCACAGCTATGATTACTCATTTCTATTAATATATAATATTAATTTGCTTTGACTAATTATTATTTTTATTATTACTAAAAATTAATATTAAGAAACTCAAGCCACCAAAATATTTTGATCTACGGCATTGTATATATATATATATATATATATATATATATATATATAAAAATAATATATATATATATATATATATATATATATATATATATATATATATATATATATATATATATATATATATATATATATATATATATATATATATATATATATATATATATATATTAGACTGATGCAAAATAGGGGTAAAAAATTTTTTCCTTTTAACATGAGATACCTTCTCATTTGATTTAAATTTTTCAAAAACATATAATGATGAAATTTCAGGTCAAAATTGAATTTTTAGAGTACGCTGCTATTTGAAATGAGTTCGATCAAAACCGTGTGCGGTTCCCAGGAATTATCTAGGTCACCCACTTTTTTTTTTATTAAAAGTTCACACCTCACGGGCATAGCCCTATTCAAGGAGGGGAACTTCTCTAGGTAATTTCTACCTAGGATCCGAACTAGGATTCGAACCCTCGACCTTGCCATGCGACTCCGTCGCTCTACCGTTTGAGCCACGGTATATATATAAATATATTTTATCACTTTCTTGTCAATATATATATATATATATATATATATATATATATATATATATATATATATATATATATATATATATATATATATAAATATATATATATATATATATATATATATATATATATATATATATATATATATATATATATATATATATATATATATATATATATAATTCGGAAAGTTTACTGTTTTGTTAAATTAATGAGAGTCTTCTTTTTATGTCTGAACATTTCTTTCGGTAATTTGAAACAACTTGTAGTAAATATTGTTTTTCTTGTTCATCATTAGTTATTATTTTATTATACTCCTCCATCAATTTAACTCCTTTCTGCAGTATCATTCACAACTTTGTTTGTTTGACAACGTTTCTTGCAATACAATAACTCTCATCATGTTGCCACTCTTCCACTGGTTTGCTAAGAATGATGACGATAATCCTAGTGTACTGAAAAAGGTTTTTGTATTGGTAGTCACAAAATCTTCATGCTCCTTATTTTCAACAGTATTTATGTCTACTTCGGCCTTATTTGGAGGATCTGGGTCCGATGATTTTAATAGATCCTCCATCATTTTTCTTTTGGTATTAAGACTTAAATCATCATCAAAGAAAGACAGTGCAACTAACTCCTCTGAGAAATACCATAAATTATTTTTTAATTTGCCTAAGGCATCATTTGTAAGTTGTTCATTTGTACTTTTGTAGTTATGAAGTTTCTTTAGAAGACCCAGGTCATTTCGTGGAGCTCTTTCTACGTAAAGAGTGGAAAACCAATATTCAATATAAATAGAAACACAAAACCAACATATGTCTCTTAGTTGTCGTCCTTCTGATTCTGTTATTTTGAACTGCCCTTTATCTATAATAATTGGTTTATTTT
>JABUQX010043415.1:2500-5000 GCA_015478945.1 Trachelipus rathkii | reverse complement strand
ATATATATATATATATATATATATATATATATATATATATATATATATATATATAGATATTTATATATATATATATATATATATATATATATATATATATATATATATATATATATATATATATATATATATATATATATATATATATATATATATATATATATATATATATATATATATATATATATACGGTATATATCTATGTATATATATATATTTATAAAAATATATATATATATATTGTTATATATATATATATATATATATATATATATATATATATATATTGTTTTTAAAAAGAGTTCACACCTCACGTACAGCCCTTATTCAAGTATGTATTTCTGAAAATTTCTTACTGCATCCGGACTAATAATCTGAACTGCCTGCCATGCGACTCTGTCGTTCTACCGATATATATAGATATATATATATATATATATATATATATATATATATATATATATATATATATATATATGCATATATATATATATATAATTATTTTAACATTGCAATAACCTTAACCAATAAGTGGAAAATAAAGAACAGCTACTGGAAGATAAAGAAAGCGTGCCTCCTCTGGGGTCGAACCACCGCATGTTGCGACTGAGAACGACTTCCTCGCCGCTTTACCGTTGAGTCATCCTTAACCCAAAATGTAGACCAAGAACACTTAAGCGAACGAGCTCCCGTCAAGTCGATATCTAGCGCTTTCACCCGTCCATCCTCGTTCACAAGATTTTAAATTATTTTAACATTGCAATAACCGAAATCAAAAAGTAGAAAATAAAGAACAGTCACGGAAAGCTAAAGAAAACTTGCTTCCTCTGTGGTCGAACCACCGCATGTTGCGATTGAGAATGCAATGTTAAAATAATTTAAAAACTTGTGAACGAGGGTCGGCCAGGGTGAAAACCTGTTGATATCGCCTTGACGCAAGCTCGTTAGCTTAAAAGTGGTTCTTGAATTCAACATTTTTGGGTTAGAGGATGGGTCAACGGTAAGGTCGAGTATGTCGTTCCTCTAGGGCCAATACGTGCGGTGGTCTGACCTCAGGAGTAAGTTTTCTCTATCTTTATAGTAATTGTTTTTTATATATATATATATATATATATATATATATATATATATATATATATATATATATATATATATATATAGAGTATATATATATATATATATATATAAATAGTATATATATATATATATATATATATATATATATATATATATATATATATATATATATATATATATATATATATATATATATATATATATATATATAGTATATATATTTATATATAAAAATAAGTCTTTCATAAAAAATATTTATTAAGTGTAAAGTACCCTGATTTTTAGTTACTGAATAGATATTAAATATATAAAACAAGAAAATAAAAGAAAAGAAAAGAAAATGAAACATGACATAAAATGGTCAAAATGATTCGAACTTTCCGACCGTCGTCTGGTCAATCCTCAATAGAAAAAAAAATTAGGACCTCTTTTATAACTATTTATTGACTATCTATTAAATCATCAAAAACCATCTGTTTAGTCGCGACCAAAATATTGACCCGAAATTCTTTTTGAAAATTTTAAAAAATAGATTTTTTTGAGTGAGTTTCTTAAACTGTAATTAAATTATAAAAATACATTTTTAAAAACACTTTTTAAAAAGTTCATTTTTTTTTAAAATTAAAACTAATTTAAACCTTTTTTATTATTATTATTAAAATAACAATCCCAAAATTTATTAAAAATACTGTAATAATAATAAATAAAATAATAAAAATAATAATAATAATATTATATAATAATAACTTGCAACATAATTAAAAGAAAAAATAAAATTATTTATATAAAAATTTGTAATTTTACTTTAGTCAAGACATAAGAAAGATGCTGACATTATTATATGACATAATATTGATAAGGAATTTATCTTTATACAAGATCCCACAATAAGACTGAATAAAAGGCGATTCAGATTGGATAATAATAATAATAATAATAATAATAATAATAATAATAATAATAATAATAATAATAATAATAATAATAATAATAATAATAATAATAATAATAATAATAATAATAATAATAATAATAATAATAATAATAATAATAATAATAATAATAATAATAATAATAATAATAATAATAATAATAATAATAATAATAATAATATAGAAATTCTATATCAGCTTTTATTTTAATATAAGTTTTACTTTTAGCTTCCAATTCACGAAATGTTTTCTTCTAATTTCCATTTAATTTTCTTAAAAAACTATTCTAGAAAATAATTTACAAAGAAAGTATGAGGCATTTTTATATTTATTATTTCCTGAACGGTGTAAAATTTTAATACATTAACAGAAAGGGCATACCAGCAAAGCTTTTAGCCCAGTAAAATATATGAAAATCTTATCACTCAGCATAACCAAGACAACTGTGAAATTTTACATTATCAAAGTTTCATTTTAAAATTTTTACACTC
>JABUQX010043414.1:27500-54978 GCA_015478945.1 Trachelipus rathkii | reverse complement strand
AGAGAGAGAGAGAGACTGAGAGAGAGATGAAGAGAGAGAGAGAGAGAGAGATGACGAGAGAGAGAGCGAGAGAGGAGAGAGAGAGAGGATATATACACATGGGGCGTTGCAAATTAAAAACATCTGGTAAATACGGGAAATTATTCTCATTTTATTCTTTAATTATTAACTGCTTAAATTAAATGGTATAACTTTCATACTAACTTATCTATATGTGATTGCATCGGCATACACGATAACTAGTCGGTTTCCGGAATATGCCGATCATTTTCCTGCTATCTTGTTCACATCACGAACAGAAACTCACTAAGACAAATACAGATAACACTAAAAACTATTATTATTTAATTATAAAAAGTTGTCAAAGAATTACTTCACTAAACAAAACACAACAAAAAAAGCAAAAAAAACGTCCTCCCCCAGGAAGGTCAAACGACCTGTCAGTGGGACCCATACGAGAAAGGTCCTTGAGGCACTTTGCTAAGTTCCGAGTGCTCTACCTCTGAGCTTATAATAAATACCAGATCATTAATAGTGGGATTTTCATTTAAAAATTCTCTCGAAGCAATATACTATGTAAAGGCAGAATATATATAATATATTATATATATTATTAATAAATAAGTATATATATCTATAATATAGTACTTAAATATATACTAATCAATAAATACTAAATTATGGAGAAATGTCGGATGTTATTCAGACCGTATGAACGGTAACTCGTTAGCGATTTTTCCAAAAAAAAATAGTACAGGGTATCTTGTATGGACCATGAAATTAGACTTTCTATTAATATGGGATTTGATGGATTCAAATATATATATTGGGACGCTGTTACGTTTTTCGACTCCGTCAGCTTTTTTTTGTTTTGTGGTCTTTTTTTTTAACACGGTAGAAGAAAATAACCCAAGGTAAACCGCAAGGGATGGCAGAGAGTCGGGGTCTCTTCGGCCTTCCGGGAACGACAGGGTAGGACTAATTTCCCCTCCGGGGAGGGTCTCCGGACCCCCCGCGGTATTTCATAATTTGGGTGTCGCGGGGGTTTCTCCGTCTCCGATACGGCGGTATGGAATGTCCCGCCACCTTCTGCTCCCCGTCGGCTAACTGAGCCAACCTATTTTCGCCGTGTAATAACCATTTTAACAATAATCATACTATAATATATACTATCATAGTACTAGTATATATTATTATATATACTACTATATAACTTATATATATTATAGCCAATATATTCACTATCATTAGATTATATATATATATATATATAACTTCAAATTAACAACTAAAAAAATCTATTTTTTGTTCCAGTAACGCGATATTTTACTACTATTTTGTTTGGGTAATATTCTCGATAAGAAAGGTCATCGACAAAAGAACAAAAATTACTTTATTCTCGTAGATTGCCAATGACCGTCGAAATACACTTATATTAGAAAACTCTATAACAATGCTTCTAATATGAATAAATTATCTTAAACATCAATATGGAGTGAGGTGTCACCAAAATAAAAGTGCATTTTATTAATAATAGAAAAATAGTCTAATTAATTTATATCATTTTCATTAATAAAACTGCATTTTTGAGACTAAAACGAAACACAACCTAACGAACCAAGTTTAAGGGAACAACTGAAAAAAGATATGAGTCTACATTGGGTAAAAAGTCTAAAAATTCCTCCGCATCATAAGTAAACACATGATATTAATATTATTTTTTTTTAATTATAACTTCAAATTTATTTTCCCTATGATTTCTATATTATATTTTATTTATATGTAGTTTCATTTATAATAAGTAAAATAAAATTTACTTTAGATCCAAAAGGTCAATATGGTAAGACTTTGTCTATATATCTATATAATATAACTATATACTCATATACTTACGGTTTCATATAAATAAATAGAAGGAGAGTATTATATTAATAGATATCTAATATTTACTTTGTACTAACCTATATATATATATATATATATTATACTATATATATATTATATATATATATAATATATATAATCATATATATATATATATATATATACCATATATATATTATATATATATATATACAATATATATAATATACTAGTACAAGAGATTTATTCTAGAGATAATTATTATATATATAACGCTATTATATATATATATATTATACTCATAGTATATATAAGAATAAATTTACATATATTTATAAATATACGTATATAGGTATATATATATATATATATATTCAGAGGTGTGCGGATAACCACATCCCCATCATACGGATCTCCGCATACATTTTTCACTATCCGCATCGCAACCGCATCCACGAATCAATCGTTCTTTCTGCCAGAGATAGCGAATAAGGTGTATGTAACATTATGATTATGAGAACGTGTGTGCTCCTACTTATATAAATACTATATATATATATATATATATATTATATATATCATATATCTATATCTATATATATATATAACTACGTATATATATATGGAAGCTATATATACACTATCATAATATACGGCGTGGTATAATCCGTACTATAATATATAATAATTATATATTATTCTTTATATAATAAAGGATATACCTTTATATATATCCCTCAGAGAAATCCATATATATATATATATATACCTTGGATTAAGTCCCTGGAAAGGATGTGATTTTGGTACTACACTATATATATAATATATATTATATATATATATATATATAATATATATATTTTTTATATAAAGATACTTGTGGCTAAAACTCTAAAAACTTTACTATCCGCTATCCGCATCGCAATCCGCGGATAGTGATTTTAACTATCGCGCCATCGCGATAGGTTAAAAATCACTATCCTCTACACCGTCTAATATATATAATATAAACATTACAATATATATATAATTTTATACCTAACTATGGTTATGTATAATACTATATGGATAATATCATACTAATATCCACCTATATAATAAGGGTGAAATATATTAGTATAATTATATATATATATATATATTATATTATTGTGGCGTCTGGTGGAAGGGGGCTGCGACCACCACTGATGAGTCCAAAGCAGCCACCGGAGACGACTTGCACAATTCAATCACGACATACGCTATCACACTCCATACATTCACTAAACATACAATAGCACTTACAGCTAAGATGAAGGTGGTTCTTCCCAACAGCGACGTATCATTTTAAAACCGCCTTCATGTCGGTGATCCGCCCCGAGTGACTAGTGCCACTGGAGCTAGCACAACGAACACAGCCAGCATCGCATCTAAATCAAAGTTGTTCGCGTGGTAAGACATTTACGTGTTGTTAAATGTCTTGGTGTTTGGCCAGGACAAAATTGCTTAAACGTGGAATTACAGTCAAATTTAGTTTCTTCTGCTGGGCACTCTTAGCTCTGTTCGGTCCATCTGTAACGCCTGTACATTGCTGCTTTCACTGCAGGTGCAGACCAATCTGCAACGTAATAGTACAGAGTGGTCGAAGCCCTCTCACATAGTGAACACTTTAATGGTGCACACCTGGGCTCTCAATACTGAAAGCTGCCAAACGTCCTACAAAAGTGCGACAGAAGCGGAGTGTGCTCAAAGAGCGCAGGTTCCGTCATCTGCGAGAGGAGTTCTGTGGCGATCTGTGAGAAGGGGAGCTGAACGACCACACTGAATTGAGTCCAAAGCAGCCCCGCAAGACATAAAAACGCCAATAATCATAATCCGCGCAGAAGAACGCTCACTCTCTTCAATAACATCTAGTTTCAGCTAATGAAGGTGGTTCTTCAACAGCGACCATAACCGCCTTCAACTTATATATATATATCTATATATATATATTAATATATATAAATATATATATATTATTTTATATATTATATATATATACTATATATACATACTATTATATAATTATATGGCCATCTATATATACTATATAGTATAAATATATAATATATATAATATAACTAATACTTAATTTATATCTTAAATATAAAAAACGATATAATATTACTATATACTATATATATATCTATATATTAATTCATTTACCAATATTTATTTAATTATATATTTTTATTTAAAAAATTTTTTAATTTAAAAAAAATTATCACAAATTTTAATATATATTAAAATAATTTCTTATATATATACAATATTGATAAAATTATATAATACTAAATACAACATTAAATACAAAGAAGGATTAAGTAAAAAGGTATAAATATATATTTGGTTGGAATTCCAACAGAGCTCACTTAAATTTCACCAAAGTTTTGGTATAGTCTAAATAAAACTCAGCTAATAGTAAAGGGTTTCGACATGAGGCCGATACTCGTAGTTTGAAGTGTTTGATTTATAGGAAGTAATGAAACTTATAAGTGCACAATTAAAGTATGTTTTAGATTTATAACCAATAGTGTAATTTATTAAAGAATTAGACAATACGCTTGTTAGGGTCGTGGTTACAAGAGTTGATATTACAGAGAAGGATGCAAAATGTAGTGAGACCGTAGATTAACGTGTATGTCGAGCTCTTTCCCTGGGGGAGAGGAGGATATGCAATCTAGAGTAATTCAGCAAGAAGAAATGTCTTTTGTGATTTGTCATAATATTAAGAGGAGGATAGTACAACAGTTACGCATGGCAAGGAAAGGACTTGAGAGAGTTAAGATCGAAAAGAGTATTCAGAGAGAGAACCAGGGGAAAAATGCCTACTTATATGATTATTCCAAGTTTACAAGAAAGGCTCTGGGAGGAACCCCTTACAGATACTTCCACTTGCACTCCTTACATTGACGTACCAATACCCTACAACGAGTGTAAAGCTAACACTCATCACTCATAAGTAAATGTTTAGGTAAAGAAATACTGGGGTGCTCCAGAATGAATATTTGCGAGAAAAGGAATACTAGATTATCAAGAAAGGAAAGGCTTAGTTTGTGTATTTTCCAAGAATATTTATAGATGTGTTGAACGATCATTTTTCGACATAGGTGATTGAAAGAACTGAAGTTTTTGAAAGCATTAAAAAAAACATGTTTTTTCCTGCCCCAATTAGAGATGCGAGAAAGATCAGAGATTACAGTTTAGCTGCAATTCGCCACCCAACATACCAAAGAACCAGAGGATTACGAATTAAAGGAGAGAACGAAGATTACCGGTAGACGCTCGCTTATATATCTATACTATAATATATATATATATATATATAATATATTATATATATATAATATTATATATATATATATATATATATATATATATATATACATAATATTATATATATAGTATATTTAATATTACCTAATAAATTTAATTAATATTATTACCTATTTTTAATATAATATATAATCGGCTATTCATGTGGATCTTTCCACGAAAAGTATATTTATCAAAATTGTATTTTTCCACTTTAGAAGGTTTTTTTTTTAACCAGTAAGCATAAAGACTAAAGTGCAGTCGTTCAAACGAGTTGTCTTATTACGAAGAACTAATTAGATTAATATTCAACGTTTAAATTCTTGTTAACTAACGTAAACCTCAAGTAACCTTTCTTAACGTATCATAACCTCACTTAAAGTAATTTATTTTTATATTTATAATTTATTTCATTTGCTCTGTTTAAAACAAAAAAAGAAAAAAACGACGCAAATCTGGCGCAGGAGCGTTTGTATAAATTTGTTCGGATAAATCATGTACATACATTAGAAATAGAAATACAAAATAATCTAATTTTTGTCTTCTTTTCCTCAAACACGTTTTGCAGGAGAAAGATCCTACCGAATATATATATATATATAATATATATACATTAAGTAATATAAATATTTATATATATATATATACTATATTATATATATACTAACTATATATATATATATATAATCTACATACTAATAGTATATACTACTATATATATATCTATATTATATATATACTATATATATATATATACTATATATATACTATATATATATATTATAATATATATATATATATTAGTGCTGTATCGGGATGCCATTTTTAATATCCACGGATTTGAGTTTAGTGGAGAGGTGATATTTGGATGCCGGAAGTAACGGAAGTAAAACCGGAAGGTAAACATTTTTCGCCTTCTAACGACGAAAAAAAACCTGCAGGTTTTTTTTCGAAACAATTAAAAATTAATTAAATTAATAAATAAATTAATAAATTCTAATTAAATTAATTTTAATTAATTAATTAATTATATAATTAATTATTATTTAATTAATTAATTAATTAATTAATTTATTTTAATTAATCAAATAACTATAAGTACCTACATATAAATAAATAATAAATGTTTAAATTACCCCGAATATTCTTTTTTATTGACGTGTATATCCGCACCGGTTTGTGGGCCACTCCGCAGCGTACCGCACCGCACTCGCACCGTACCGCCACCGCACGCACCCACCATCACTTAAGTAACGGGATAGAGTTTTGCTCACATGCAGTATCACTCCTGCTCAAACTTGACACCCCAAATTAGGGGGGGTTTTTTTTGGGGGGGGGGTGTAACCACGTCGTAGACGAGGTTACGTGGCCATAGCAACCCATAGGGGGGGGGGGGTGCTAGCCCCAAACCTGAGATATTGACGGTAGAAGCCTGGAAACTTGGTATACCACCCTTCAATAAGGTACCCACATCATAATGGGTTAAATAACCGTACCACCCAAAGGGGGAGGTCTCCAGCCCCGCCAACAAACCTGAATATTGACGTAGAAGGCTAAACCTGGTATAAACTTCATATTAAGGTACCCACACATATATTGGAGTTAAATGCACGTACACCCCCAAGGACTCCAGCCCCCCTAAAAACTAAAATACTTGAACGTAAAGAAGGCTGAAAACTTTGGTTTATAAGCACCCTTCATATAAGGTCCCACATCCACTTATATGGGTTAAAATAGCTATTGCATTTAAAAGGGGGGTCTCTTAGCCCCAAACCTGAAATATTAACATAGAAGCGACGAAAACTTGGTATATCATCTTTCTTATGATGTATCCTCGATGCAGAAAAAAAATTCTTCTTTTTAAGTTTATAACTTGCAAATTTACGTTTTTCATACCTAAAGTCAGTATTATCAAGTAATCCGTTAAATTCAACTACTCCTCCTACCCTTCATGATCTATTGATTTATTGATCTATTGAATCTATTGATCTATTGATTCAAGTCATATTTTGTATACATAAAAAAAACTTTTATACTTTTTATGTTATAACTTTAAAAAATTTGTATTTTTAACATACCTCTAAAACAGTAATAGTCAGTAAATCAGTTAATACAAACTAACCCTCTACCATCCGTGATCTATTGATCTATTGATTCTATTGATCTATTGATTCAAGTCATATTTTGTTATAACAAAACAAAACTTTTACACTTTTTTAATGTTTATAACTTTAAAAAATTGCATTTTTTACATACCTAAAAGCAGTAAATCAGTAAATCAGTAAATCAGTAAAGCAGTAAATCAGTAAATCTAGCAAAGCAGTAAATCCGTAAATCAACTTGCTTCCACCCTTTCTACCTCCATGATCTATTGGATCTATTGATCTATTGATCTTTTTTGATCTATTGTTCAAGTCATATTTTTTTGTTTAAAATTGTTATGTTTACCATACCCTAAAAGCAGTAACTCAGTGAAATCAGTAAATCAAGTACAGCAGTAAATCAGTAAATCAGTAATCCATAGTACCATCAAACCATCCTACCCATTCGTGATCCATTGATCTATTGATTCCTTGATCTATTGATCTATTGATCTAGTTGATTCAAGTCATATTTTGTATAACATATCTCAAAAAACTTTTAATTTATTTTGTTCTGTTTTCTTTAAACATTAAGCCGGTCACTATAAAAATTTTATTTTATTTTGTTTTATTTTGCTTTAATCATCTTTGTTTTTACTAAAATTTATTCTTTTTATGTTTATAACTTAAAAAATTTGCATTTTTACATATCCAAAAGCAGTAAATCAGTAAATCAGTAAATCAAACCACCCACTCTAACCTCCTACCCCTCCCTATCTATGATCTATTGATCTATTGATGCAAGTCATATTTCGAGTTCTTCTCTTTAGTATAATAATAAGTTCTTTGGATAAAAAGCGGGGAAAAGAAAACAAGTTTTTATTTTACCAGCATTTAATAACATAAGTGCAAGACTCATAATCGTTTTAACATATAAATGTTTTAGCATCAAATATATTTACAAGTTTTTTAATAAAAAGAAACATTATTTAAAAACATAAATGAAATAATACAAGTATACACTCACATAAATTAGAAACCTGAAATAGGTTGTACAAGGAAAACATAAGGTCTTAACATATTTAACATTATTATATTTTTAAAAAGATGTTCATAATGATTACTAAACATAAAATCTAAATGCAGAGAGTCAAGGAAATATACAACATTATTTTTATTCTTATACACGGCTATCCAGTGACCATAGTTCGAAACATCCCGAGGAGAAGTGTTGAAGATAAGTCCAGAGTCAGTATCCAATTTCACAGAACCGAGTTCATTACAGGCGAATACACCTAAAAATCTTCTTTCGTTTCCGAAGGCGTTTAATATTTCTTCTTCATTCATCATTAATAATTCAAGATTATATTTCGTACTCTGTTAATCTCGATGATTTGAGGATGTTCCAGATACACCAGAACTGAGGATCGAGGATGTCAAACTTTGTCCAAATTTGAGACTTAACCCTAATGTTCCTTTCTTAGGTAATTGAGATGATAAGCTTACAAGCTGAAAGATCAGCTGTGAGATCATAGGCATATAAATTACTGTTTTCAGCATAAGTCTTGAGATCAACACCTGTACCGTTATCGCTGCATGATACAGTATTGGCAAATAAATCGTAAAAAGAACGCGAACATGAGAATGTTGAGCCTTCGTATATCATCCTCAAAATCACGCACGCATGTTGACCATTACATGCAAACTGAACCTCTAAGACCGAAATGGGTAAATTTAAAGGCAGACTTTCCATAGTTTCCAGAGTAGGCATCGTGTTCTACAATTCCTATTATTACTTTCTGAGGTAAGCTCCCATTGACGATGTTAGGTATATTAATACTCGACTATATTGGTGTAAAGTTTTTTTTTTAAACAATTTAGTCTCAATTCTCTTGATTGGATCATTTTTGCTGTATAGTCAAAAGAGCTTCTCGATTTCCAATATGTTTAAATGGATAATTTCACTTTACGTCATAAGAGATAACGCATCCAGTAATTTGAAAATAGGTTTTGGAGCGGTAGTTGTGGCTGTAGCGTTGCTTTGAACATTAAGGGCAAATTGAGGGGTAGATCTAGTTAACCTGATGCGGGTGTCCACTGATGGTAGAATAAGTCTTTCCTGAGAGAATATATCACCGTTTACACGTCCCATAATATTCGTAAGTGTTATTTTTAGATTTAGCGGCATTATCCCTATGTTTCTCTACATCTTTTAAATTGTAGTAGCCGCTTGATTGTAAATGGGACTGTTTAGCATCATCCGAATAATTTAGTAAAGTTTCGATATAACTTCGTATGGGTAAACTTGCAAGCTGATGTCTCCTAGAGGATGTTTCTTTAAAACACTTCAAGTTATTGAAAACATGTATCAGGAAATTTGTTTCGGTGGTACCATGTGATCGTGCATGTGGAGATTTGAACATCTTTCGTTTACTACTTAGTCTTCAGATATAAAAACACATTCGACAGGATCAAGATATTGGGTCAGAAGTGCCAAGGGATGTTGATTCGAGAGGTACATTCGGTATTTTGTGATTGCGTGAACGGGATTAATACTAATAAAATTGGATTCACTCACACTGAATCTGTGTAGGATTCACAGAAAAGAGATTCAATTCGCTCTTACAACAGTCGGGGCTAGAGGGATGGAGGAAATGCATCTTGCTACTACAATCGCTTGACGTATAATGAGGAGAGATATGTTTAAACATTCCTTATATACGAAATAGATGCAGGTTATTATTATTTATGGTAAAAAAAGTTACTACGTATCACTATTATTCCGAGAGCAAACACATCAGATACGACTTTTTTTTAGTGGTTCTTTTTTGTGACTCTTCACAACTTTTATATTCCCACTACCCTGCACCACGACCAGTCATCTTTCGGCGTATTTTTTGTTTAACATCCCCTAACATTTCATCAGAAGCATGGCTAGTCGACGTTTTTACAGCTGTTCCGAGATTGACACCTCCCATAATATCCTGGAAAGTATCTATACCTGTCCTAGCTGCTTTTTAGCGAGGTTATTACCTCCTGAATTTAACAGGGGATAGCTCTAACGAAATAACGAGCAAAAAATCTCCTAAACCATATCCATCTGCATTCTTGATCCCCTTAAAGATCGTTCTCTTTCCATTATTATTATTATTACGGGAGCTTTCTTCTTATGTGTACTTTACACACTGCTGTCCCAATTGTGAATGGGTATGGGTTGCCTTTCACGTCTCTTATATAAATACGAATCGAACTCAGATGGGTCTTACTCATAGGTAAGTAGTGAACATTTGGAAAGCTTATAACTTTACGAACTTCAGGACATTGTTTACTAGCTACTCTTAACAAAGAGGCTTTAGTATTCCCTACATACTGATGGTCTACAATATCTGTATAAACATAGGCCATACCAGGATCTTGAAACATCTTAGTAGGCAAGCATACAAAATGTAATGAATTCTTGGTGTCATTTTTTGAGACATACTCTTCCATCGTTGGTATATAACGCATTAGATCCTTTAGAGATGGTTTGATATTATTTCCCGATATTTTGTATACATGTGAGTAACAACAATTACGAAACCAAGTTGAAGGGCTGAATATAAATAAACTTATATCTTTCAGGTTCACATGAGTTTGAGATTTTAAAGTGATTAAAGCGTTATCTTCGTTAACGGATTTATTAACAAGAAACACTAAATCTTTACATAACTGACTTGCTTCAAATTTTTTGTTTAAGTCTATGAACACATCAGTAACCGAATTGTAATGACCGCGGTTTATTAAATATCTTTCAAAGAAATATTCATTGTTGCCTCGTTTGATAGTCGCCATATTAGCTTTAATTTTTAATACATTTTTAACATTTCTAAATATCGTAAAAGCCAAATCTCTATATCGGCGTCAAGAATTAATTCACTTAAGCCAGCTTCATATATTTCTCGATCGAAAGTTATAGGGTTCAATAATTGAGTTGTATAGTCTGATATTTTATTTTCAGGATATAGGTCCATAGAAGCCGATGATGGCAGAGTTAAATAGAAATGATCTTCACTCTCCATGTTCACAAAGTAAACTGATCAATGTTTCTTATTTCACTTAGCATTTATATAACTATTAAACTTCGCTGGGTAACCTACCCATTTGACAAGATACTGTTTATATTTTCCTTTCCATTTAGATCCTAATATTTTTTTCTCATTTTATACACTCGGACTCTTAGGATCAAAACCGTATTTTCTGTATTTCTTGTTTATAGAACCCTCCTTTTATTTGTTCACCATCTAAATCTTCAAGATAGTATAATTTTAACCCATCTCTCGGGAATTCTCTGACGGTATCTACTTTAAAAACTTCTCTTGACCATCCCGCCTCGTACCCTTTTCTGAAATTTTCATCTGATCTAGACACTCTCACATAATCTCCTACTTTAATGCCTGTGTTATCTTTAATTTTGCGAACGAGGCGACCCTGTACAGAAGGTTTTGTCTTCACCATCTCTAGAGGGGTATTCTTAAGTGTTCTATGATAAGACCTGTTATAAGAATAAGTCAAGCTCTGGCAGTATTCTATATATTTAAATGTATTCATCTTCGTGAAATACCTATGCATTTTTTCTTTTATAGTTCTTTGTACTCTTTCCCAACAATTGCAGCTTATTAACTGAAATTGTTTATAAGTACCCTATATCATACTCTGTAACTATTTCTTGAAACTCTTTACCTAAAAATTCTGTACCTTTATCTGTCCACATCATTTGAGGATATCTGTTATCCTCATTTATAATTTCTCTGACTGCAGCAGCTACAGTTTTTGACTTTTTATCTTTTAAAACCTTTAACCATAAATACTGGAATATACATCTATTCAAAAAAGAATATATTGTGATACCTTCATTGTAAACTTTATATTTTATCATCTCTGTCAAATCAAGTTGCCATACATTATCTAAGTGGGAGGCTACGGTTTTTCGTGTTGGAAATTTTTTTCGTATAGGTTTATGCAGAGTAAAAGCATCCTCCCCTTGTAAATAATTTTTCAGTTCCTTTTTATTAATATGAGGAAACTTTGAAGCGAACCTTGAAAAGCCTCCATAACTGTAAGGCTGTTTCACATCAAAGTAATATTATTGACCGCCTCCTTAGCCTCCATAACTCACAATGACATTATCAATAAAAAACATATTCAATTTATACTGCAAAGGTGATATCAAAACCGAATGTCTAATATTGAAATATTTTATTTCAATTAGCAAAAATAATATTAAATTTTTTTAAATTACAAATCTAAAAAGAAATAGCATCTGTATACAGAAAGATAACATAGGTTTATATACTATTTAGAAATTACAAACCTACCAATCATATAAAAGCCCAATAAATAAATACGGAACTAATCCATTTTGAAACGAAGTTTGGTTTTTTTGCTTATTCTTCCTGCATCTTGAACGTAAATGTCTTCCGTAGTTATCATCTTTAATTGTCGATGCAAAAGAAGTAACCAGCGGACCTCACATCTGTCTAGGAGTCATTGAATATTTTCCAGTTCCGTTAATGCTTTGTTATTTCTGGATTAAGTTCTCGGGATAATAGTTTGAAGTTCTTGTTTGATCCTGTTTCCATCCTGTCCAAGAGCCTTCTTCCAATCACGTGAGAGATCAGCTATCAAAGTCAACAATATTCGATCCTACTATTGTTTCTCCGTCAATAATGATTTGACCGAGTTTTCATTCCAAGTAAGCTGATCTTTTAAAATCTTATATAGAGCTAAACCCGTTTTCTTACTCCTCAATGGTAAGCTTTCCTTGAGTATATGTTTAAAATTATCTTTTCTCTTTTCACTTCAATCTTAGTATCTGGTGCTATAGCTGAATCTTCCTTAGGTGAATTTAGTAAAACTTTTAGATCTACTAATTTTTGTATAGCATTTTGATATAGGATTCTTTTTTTCATGAATGTTTAACATCAGAGTTTAATATATGATACAGTTCCTTCTCGTAATTATTTATCTGTTCAACTTGCGGATCATATAAACTCAAAGGTTGCTGTTGAATCAATGGTTGATAAGGGTTATAACCGAGCTGTTGCAGTTGAGGGTTTGGATTGAGACTTTCGAACTGTTGTTGTTGTTGTTGTTGTTTGTTGTTGACGTTGCTGTTGTTGTTGTTTGTTGTTGCTTGTTGTTGTTGTTGTTTGATTGTTGTTGTTGTTGTTGTTGTTGTTGTTGTTGTTGTTGTTGTTGTTGTTTGTTGTTGTTTTGTTGGATGATGTTGTTGTAGCGGTAGGGTTCCTGTGTTATATTTCAATTTCTCATAATCGCTGTAGGGTAAAACCACTACCTTCTTCATCATTGAGCAAGCCACTTGGTTATCAAAGGTGTTATAACGGAAAAGAGTAAAGGTAGGAACACACCTCCACCTTTCTGTAATAGCTTCTTTTTATTTTTAAGTTTTCTTACGTTACCGGCAAGTTTTTTAATGATGTTTCTATGACGACGTAGCTTTACCTTTGAGGTCTGTTTAAAGGAACATTTCCTTTATAAGATTTAGGCATACTTCTGCTATACTTGTATAAAATTTTCATCTTCACAGATCGCAGTTGTCGTTTTTTCAGAACGGTTTCAGGTTTTAATTTTCCATAAGAGGTAATAATCTGCTACTAAGATGTACTCATTATTCAGGTACTGTATACTGTTCCAATCTCGTTAGGCAAGATTTTGTACGAAGTAACACTTTATGCATGTTCTTAGGATGAAGCTCACAGAGTAAATAACCGTGAGGAATAGAGGTAACTATTATTTATATACTTTTAGGAACTCTTTAAGTTGAGTAGGGAACATTTGGGTAGCCACAACATTGACCTGACTCATATCCCTTCTTTGTCCAAACAAAATTAAATACTGGGTGTTTAAAGACACATCCCTCATATACTTATATTCTGATGAAAGATATTCTGTGTTATAAAAAATACTGTGATGTTTAAATGATGAGAGTAAACTGTGAAAGTTTCAGCTATATCCTCATTCAATTTATGCATCAAATCGTCAAGGATTATAATTTTGTGACCCTGTATATTTTCCAAAGACTTTACATCGTATATACCTTCGTGAAATTGAATCACATCTTTGTAATCATTAAACTTTTCTTGGTAAACACTGTAGCACCAAATGATTTTAACAGGCTTTTGCTCGAAAATCTTAAAATGTTTAATAAAAGAAAGGTTTTCCCGCATCCTGTAGGACCAGACACAAGACATGTAGCAGGAGCACGGAACATAAATTTACCAACGTCCATTCTAGGATAACACCCAAACATTAATGAACAAGAAAAGGCTGGCACTTGTGTATAAATGCTTTTAAATAAAAACTTGTTTTCTTTTCCACCGCTTTTATATCCAACAGAACTTATTTACTTATACTAAAGAGAAAGAAAACTTTCGAATCATAGATCACATAGATCACGGGTGGTAGGAGGATAGAGTGCGGCTGGTTCTGATTTACTGATATATGATTTTATAGGCGTTTTGGGGCATGTAAATGCAATTTTTTAAGTTATAAACATAAAAAGAATAAATTTTTTAGTAAAAACAAAATGTTTAAAGCAAATAAAACAAAATAAATAAATTTTTATAGTAAAAACATAATGTTTAAAGAAAACAAAACAAAATAAATAAAAGTTTTTGTGTTATGTTATACAAAATATGACTTGAATCAATAGATCAATAGATCAATAGATCAATAGATCACGAATGAAGGATAGGATGGTTGATGGTACTATGATTTTACTGTTTACTGATTTACTGATTTACTGATTTACTGATTTACTGCTTTAGGGTATGTAAAACATAACAATTTTAACAAAAAAATATGACTTGAATCAATAGATCAATAGATCAATAGATCAATAGATCCATAGATCAATAGGAAGGTGTTTGATTTACTGATTTACTGATTTACTGCTTTACTGATTTACTGATTTACTGATTTACTGCTTTACTGATTTACTGATTTACTGATTTACTGCTTTAGGGTATGTAAAAATACAAATTTTTTAAAGTTATAAACATAAAAAGTATAAAAGTTTTGTTTTGTTTCAAAATATGACTTGAATCAATAGATCAATAGATCAATAGATCAAATAGATCAATAGATCACGGATGGGTAGGAGGGTATGTTTTGATTAACTGATTTACTGATTTACTGTTTAGGTATGTAAAAAATACAAATTTTTTAAAGTTTATAAACAATAAAAAGAATAAAAGTTTGTTTTGTTATCAAAATATGACATGAATCAATAGATGAATAGAATCACAGAAGGGTATGAGGGTATGGAGGGCAAGTAGGATATAACGATTAACGGATTTTTTATTTTACTGTTTTAGGGTATTTAAAAAATGTAAATTTTTAAGTTATAAACTTAAAAAAAATTTTTTTTTTTTTTTTTTTTTTTTTTTTTTTTTTTTTTTTTTTTTTTTTTTTTTTTTTTTTTTTTTTTTTTTTTTTTTTTTTATAGAGGTTACATCATAAGAAAGATGTATACAAGTTTCGTCGTTTTATGTTAATATCTCAGGTTTGGGGGCTGGGAGACCCCCCTTTAGGTGTGTACGGCCTATTTAACTCCATATTGATGTGGGTGCCTTATTGAAGGGTGGTATCAAGTTTCCGTTGTTCTATTGTCCATATTTCAGGTTTTTGGGGGTTGGAAACCCCTTTGGGTGTGTACGGCTATTTAACTCCATATATGATGTGGGTACCTTATATGAAGGGTGTATATAGGGACCGACCGGGGCGGGAATTTTGCCGGGGCCGGGGCCGGGGCTTGCTCTAATTTAGCTCCGGGGCCGGGGCCGGGGTCGGGGTTAGCTAAAATTAGAAATGTAAGTCAAAACACTGAAAGTCTTTAAACTTAGGATGAAAATTAATATAATTTAGTTGAATTAATATATTTAAAATTATAAAAAAGGAATACAATTTTTTTCTTCTAGAAAATATATTATTTTCTCAATATTTCTTTCGAAAAAATTCATTTAATTGAATTGCTCCAAAAATGTATTCCTTATTTTTTTTAATTTTAAATTATTAATTAAGTAAAAATATTTTCTTTAGCTTCATAGGTTTCAACGATTCTTATTGATTTGACTGCAATACGAATATTAGTACCCCGGCCGGCCGGCTCCGGCTAAAATTGAGCAGCCAGCCCGGCCGACGGCAAATTCCGCCCGCGGTCGGATCCTATTACACCTTCATATAAAGGTACCCACATATATATTGAGTAATAGCCGTACACACCCAGGGGGGTTTCCAACCCCCAAAACCTAAATATTGACATAGAACAAGTCGAAACTTGATGATACAACCCTTCATATAAGTGGCACTCAATCATATAGGAGCTTAATAGCCGTACACACCTATAATGGGGGGTCTCCCGAGCCCCCACAACCTGAAATTATTAATGAACGACGAACTGTACTTCTCTTTCTTATGATGTAAAAAAAAAAAAAAAAAAAAAAAAAAAAAAAAAAAAAAAAAAAAAAAAAAAAAAAAAAAAAAAAAAAAAAAAAAAAAAAAAAAAAAAAAAAATTTTTTTAAGTTTATAACTTGCAAATTTACGTTTTTACATACCCTAAAGCAGTAAATCAGTAAATCCGTTAATCAAACTATCCTCCTACCCTTCCATGATCTATTGATCTATTGATCTATTGATCTATTGATTCATGTCATATTTTGTATAACAAAACAAAACTTTTATACTTTTTATGTTTATAACTTTAAAAAATTTGTATTTTTACATACCCTAAAGCAGTAATCAGTAAATCAGTTAATCAAACTACACCCTCCTACCATCCGTGATCTATTGATCTTTTGATCATTGATCTATTGAATCTATTGTTCAAGTCCATATTTTGTATAAGCAAAACAAATGTTTCACACTTTTTATGTTATAACATTAAAAAAATTTGTCATTTTTACATACCCTAAAGCAGTAAATCAGGCTAAATCAGTAAAATCAGTAAAGCAGTAATCAGTAAATCAGTAAATCAGTAACAGGCAGTAAACTTAGTAATCAAAACTGCCTTTCCAGACACTTCCTATCCTTCCATGACTATTGATCTATTGATCTATTGATCTATTGATTCAAGTCATATTTTGTTATTAAAATTGTTATGTTTTACATACCCTAAAGCAGTAAATCAGTAATAGTAAATCAGTAAAGCAGTAAATAAGTAAAATCATAGTACCATCAACCATCCTACCCATTCGTGATCCATTGATGCATTATTGATCTATTGAATCTATTGATCTATTGATTCAAGTCATATTTTGTATAATATCTCAAAAAACTTTTATTTATTTTGTTTTGTTTTCTTTAAACATTATGTTTTTACTATAAAAATTTATTTATTTTGTTCTATTTGCTTTAAACAATTTTGTTTTTTTACTAAAATTTATTCTTTTTATGTTTATCACTTAAAAAAAATTTGCATTTTACATTCTAAAGCATAAATCAGTAAATCAGTAAATCAAACACCCCTCATATCCTCCTACCCACCCGTGGATCTATTGATCTATTTCGATTCAGTTTCTTTCTCTTTAAGTATAATCAATAAGTTTCCTTTGGATAAAAAGCCGGGAAAAAGAAAACAAGTTTTTTATTTTAAGCATTTTATAACACAAGTGCAGACCTTTTCTTGTGGCATTTGTTTGGGTGTTATCTAGAATGGACCTTGGTAAATTTATGTTCCGTGCTCCTGCTACATGTCTTGTGTCTGGTCCTAAACTATTGCTGCCACATGCTTCTTTATTTAAACTTTTTAAGAGGTTTGAGATTTCGAGCAAAAAGCATGTAAAGTCTTTGGAAAATATACAGGGTCACAAAATTATAAAGTTTAATGATTACAAAGATGTGATTCAATTTCACGAAGGTATATACGATGTAAAGTCTTTGGAAAATATACAGGGTCACAAAATTATAATCCTTGACGATTTGATGCATAAATTGAATGAGGATTAGCTGAAACTTTCTACGTTTACTCTCATCATTTAAACATCACAGTATTTTTTATAACACAAGAATATCTTTCATCAGAATAAGTATATGAGGGATGTGTCTTTAAACACACAGATTTAATTTTGTTTGGGCAAAGAAGGGATATGAGTCAGGTCAATGTTGTGGCTACCCAAATGTTCCCTACTCAACGTAAAGAGTTCCTAAAAGTATATAAAGAAGTTACCTCTATTCCTCACGGTTATTTACTCTGTGAGCTTCATCCTAAGAACACGCATAGAGTGTTACTTCGTACAAATATCTTGCCTAACGAGATTGAGACAGTATACATACCTGAATAATGAGTACTCTAGTAGCAGATTATTTACTCTTATGAGAAAATTTAAAAACCTGAAACCTTTTGAAAAACGTAAACTGATCTGTGAGATGAAAATTTTATAGAAGTATAGCAGAAAGTATGCCTAAATCTTATAAAAGGAAATGTTCCTTTAAACAGACCCTCATAAGGTAAAGCTACGTCGTCATAGAAACATCAATTACAAAAACTCTGCCGGTAAAGTAAAGAAACTTAAAAAATAAAAAAGAAGCTATTACAGAAAGGTGGAGGTGTGTTCCTACATTTACTCTTTTCCGTTATAGCACCTTTGATAACCAAGTGGCTTGCTCAATGATGAAGAAGGTAGTGGTTTTACCCTACAGCGATTATGAGAAGTTGAAATATAATACAGGAACCCTACCTCTACAACAACATCATCAACAACAACAACAACAACAACAACAACAACAACAACAACAACAACAACAACATCAACATCAACAACAACAACAACAACAACAACAACAACAACAACAACAACAACAACAACAACAACAACAACAACAACAACATCAACATAGTCTCAATCAAACCCTCAACTGCAACAGCTCGGTTATAACCCTTATCAACCATTGATTCAACAGCAACCTTTGAGTTTATATGATCCGCAAGTTGAACAGATAAATAATTATACGAGAAGGAACTGCATCATATATTAAACTCTATGTTAAATTATGAAAAGAATCCTATATCAAATCTGTATGCATAAACTTTTAAGTACAAAAGTTAAGTAAACTTCACCTAAGGAACGATTCAGCTATAGCACCAGATAATCCTAAGATTGAAGTGAAAAGAGCAGAGTAATTTTAAAACTATACTCAAGGAAGCTTCCCAAATGAGGAATAAAGAAATACGGTTTAGCTCCTATCTAAGATTTTTAAAAGATCAGCTTACTTGAATGAACTCGGTCCAAATCATTATTGAGCGGAGATACAATAGTAGGCAATCGAATATTTTGGTTGACTTTGATGCCCTGATCACGCACGTATTGGAAAGAAAGGCTCCTTGTGACCAGGATGGATACAGGATCAAACAAGAACTTCAAACTATTAATTTCCCGAGAACTTTAATCCAGAATAAACAAAGATTAACGGAACTGGATAATATTCCAATGACTCCTAGACCAGATGTGAGTCCCTCTGGTACTTCTTTTGCATCGGACAGATTAAAGATGATAAGTAGAAGTACATTACGTTCAAGTGCAGGAAGAATAAGAAAAAAACCAAACTTCGCTTCAAAATGGATTAGTTCCTAATTATTTATTGTACTTTTTATATGATTGTATTGTTTGTAATTTAAATTATGTATATAACCTATGTTATCTTTCTGTATACACTTGTGTTATTTCTTTTTAAAGATTGTACTTTAAATAGTTAGAATATTATTTTGTAATTGAAAATAAAATATTTCATTAGACTTCGGTTTTAATATCACCTTTCAAGTATAATGAGATATGTGTTTTTTTATTTGATAGATGTCATTGTTGAGTCATGGAGGCTAGGACGCCGGTCAAATAAATATTACTTTATGTGAAACAGCCTTACAGTTTATGGAGGCTTTTCAGGTTCGCTTCAAAAGTTCCTCATATTAATTAAAAGGAACTGATAAATTATTTAACAAGGGGAGGATGCTTTTCTCTGATAAACTATACGAAAAAAATTTCCAACACGAAAAACCGTAGCCTCCCACTTAGATAATGTATGGCAACTTGATTTGACAGAGATGATAAAATATAAAGTTTACAATGAAGGGTATCAATATATTCTTTTTGTGATAGATGTATATTCCCGTATTTATGGTTAAAGGTTTTAAAAGATAAAAAAGTCAAAAACTGTAGCTGCTGCAGTTCAGAGAAATTAATAATGAGGATACAGTATCCTAAATGATGTTTGGGGGGGGAGCAGATAAAGGTACCAGAATTTTTAGGTAAAGAAAGTTTCAAGAAATAAGTTACAGAGTATGATACTAGGGTACTATAAACACATTTTCAGTTAATAAGGCTGCAATTGTGGAAAGAGTACAAAGGACTATAAAAGAAAGAATGCATAGAATTTCACGAAATGAATAGCATTTAAAATATATAGATATACTGGCAGAACTTGGCTTATTCTTATAATCCGGTCTTTAATCATAGAACAATTAGAATAACCCCCCTAGAGATGGTGGAAGACAAAACCTTCTGTACAGGGTCGCCCCGTTCGCAAAATTAAAGATAACACAGGCATTAAAGTAGGAGATTATGTAAGAGTGTCTAGATCAGATGAAAATTTCAGAAAAGGGTACGAGGCGGGATGGTCAAGAGAAGTTTTTAAAGTAGATACAGTCAGAGAATTCCCGAGAGAATGGGTTAAAATTATACTATCTTGAAGATTTAGATGGTGAACAATAAAAGGAGGGTTCTATAAACAAGAAATACAGAAAATACGGTTTGATCCTAAGAGTCACGAGTATAAAATAGAAAAAATATTAGGATCTAAATGGAAAGGAAAATATAAACAGTATCTTGTCAAATGGGTAGGTTACCCAGCGAAGTTTAATAGTTAAATAAATGCTAGTGAAATTAAGAAACATTGATCAGTTTACTTTGTGAACATGGAGAGTGAAGATCATTTCTATTTAACTCTGCCATCATCGGCTTCTATGGACCTATATCCTGAAAATAAAATATCAGACTATACAACTCAATTATTGAACCCTATAACTTTCGATCGAGAAATATATGAAGCTGGCTTAAGTGAAATAATTCTTGACGCCGATATAGAGAATAGGCCTGATTCATATTTGGCTTTTACGATATTTAGAAATGTTGATAATGTTAAAAATGTATTAAAAATTGAAGCTAATATGGCGACTATCAAACGAGGCAACAATGAATATTTCTTTGAAAGATATTTAATAAACCGCGGTCATTACAATTCGGTTACTGATGTGTTCATAGACTTAAACAAAAAATTTGAAGCAAGTCAGTTATGTAAAGATTTAGTGTTTCTTGTTAATAAATCCGTTAACGAAGATAACGCTTTAATCACTTTAAAATCTCAAACTCATGTGAACCTGAAAGATATAAGTTTATTTATATTCAGCCCTTCAACTTGGTTTCGTAATTGTTGTTACTCACATGTATACAAAATATCGGGAAATAATATCAAACCATCTCTAAAGGATCTAATGCGTTATATACCAACGATGGAAGAGTATGTCTCAAAAAATGACACCAAGAATTCATTACATTTTGTATGCTTGCCTACTAAGATGTTTCAAGATCCTGGTATGGCCTATGTTTATACAGATATTGTAGACCATCAGTATGTAGGGAATACTAAAGACTCTTTGTTAAGAGTAGTACATTTTCCTAAAGGTCGTAAAGTTATAAGCTTTCCTAATGTTCACTACTTACCTATGAGTAAGACCCATCTGAGTTCGATTCGTATTTATATAAGAGACGTGAAAGGCAACCCATATCCATTCACAATTGGGACAGCAGTGTGTAAAGTACACATAAGAAAGAAGCTCCGGTAAATAATAATAATAATGGAAAGAGAACGAGTCTTCAGGGGATCAAGAATGCAGAGGGGATATGGTTTAGGAGGATTTTTTGCTTCGTTATTTCGTAGAGCTATTCCCCTGTTTAAATCAGGAGGTAAATACCTCGCTAAAAAAGCAGCTAGGACAGGTATAGATACTTTCCAGGATATTATGGGAGGTGTCAATCCTCGAACAGCTGTAAAACGTCGACTAGCCGATGCTTCTGATGAAATGTTAGATGATGTTAAACGAAAAATACGGCGTAAGATGACTGGTCAAGGTGTAGGTGGTCGTAAAAAACCTGTAAAGAGGAATAATAAAGGACCACTAAAGAAAAAGTGTATTGATGTGTTTGCTCTCTAATAATAGTGATACGTGGTAACTTTTTTTTACATAAATAATAATAACCTGCATCTATTTCGTATATAAGGAATGTTTAAACATATCTCTCCTCATTATACGTCAAGCGATTGTAGTAGCAAGATGCATTTCCTCCATCCCTCTAGCCCCGACTGTTGTAAGAGCGAATTGGATCTCTTTTCTGTGAATCCTACACAGATCAGTGTGAGTGAATCCAATTTTATTAGTATTAATCCCGTTCACGCAATCACAAATACCGATGTACCTCTCGAATTCAACATCCCTGGCACTTCTGACCAATATCTTGATCCTTCGAATGTGTTTTTTTATATCTGAAGACTAAGTTAGTAAACGAAGATGGGTTCAAATTCACAGGCAACCGATCACATAGACACATCAACCGAACAAATTCCTGTCATACATGTTTTCATCAACTTGAAGTTGTTTTTTTAAATGAATCTCTAAGGGAAGCATCAGCTGCAAGTTTACGCATACGAGTTATATCGAAACTTTACTAAATTATTCGGATGATGCCTAAACAGTCCCATTTACAATCAAGCGGCTACTACAATTTAAAAGATGTAGAGAAACATAGGGACAATGCCGCTAAATCTAAAAATAACACTTACGAATATTATGGACGTGTAAACGGTGATATATTCTCTCAGGAAAGACTTATTCTACCATCAGTGGACACCCGCATCAGGTGTTAACTAGATCTACACCTCAATTTGCGCTTAATGTTCAAAGCAACGCTACAGCCACAACTACCGCTCCAAAACCTATTTTCAAATTACTGGATGCTTATCTTTATGTACGTAAAGTGAAATTATCTCCCTTTAAACATATGGAAATCGAGAAATCTCTTTTGACTGATACAGCAAAATATCCAATCAAGAGAATTGAGACTAAATTTTTTTACTTTACCCATGGCTTAAATCGAAGTATCTAATAACTACCATCGTCAGATGGTAAGCTTACCTCAGAGGTAATAATAGGAATTGGTAGACACGAATGCCTACTTCTGGAACTATGGGAAAGTCTGCTTTAAATTTACCCATTTCGGTCTTAGAGGTATCAGTTTGCATGTGAAATGGTCAACCCATGCGGTCGTGATTTTGAGTGATATCGAAGGCTCACATTCTATGTTCGCGTCCTTTTTCCGATTATTTGCCAATACTTGTTCTGCAGCGATACACGGTACGGTGTTGAATCTCACAGCACTTATGCTGAAAACAGTAATTTATATGCCTACGATCTCACAGCTGATCTTTCAGCTGTGCTTATCATCTCAATATCCTAAGAAAAGGAACATTAGGGTTAAGTCTCAAATTTGGACAAAGTTTGACATCCTCGATCTCAGTTCTGGTGTATTTGGAACATCCTCAAATCATCGAGATTGACAGAGTACGAAATATAATCTTGAATTATTAAAGATGAATGAAGAAGAAATATTAAATGCCTTTATAAACGAAAGAAGATTTTTAGGTGTATTCGCCTGTAATGAACTCGGTTCTGTGAAATTGGATACTGACTCTGGACTTATCTTCAACACTTCTCCTCGGGATGTTTCGAACTATGTCACTGGATGCCGTGTATAGAATAAAAATAATGTTGTAATACTTTCCTTGACTCTCTGCAATTAGATTTTATGTTTAGTAATCATTATTGTAAAATCTTTTTTAAAATATAATAATGTTTCAATATGTTAAGACCTTATGTGTTTTCCTGTACAACCTATCAGGTTCTAATTTATGTGGTGTATACTGTTTTTATTTCATTATATTGTTTTTTAAATAAGGTTTCTTTTAATAAACTTGTAAATATATTTGATGCTAAATAAAATTTATATGTAAACGATTATGTAGTCTGCACTTATGTTAATATGCTTTAAAATTAAAAACTTGTTTCTTTTCCTCGCTTTTTTTATCCAAAGAACTTATTTATTATACTAAAGGAAGAAACTTGTAATCAATAGATCAATGTATCAATAGATCAATAGATCAGCAGATCAATAGGAGGGTAGGGTGGTGGTTTGATTTACTGATTTACTGATTTACTGCTTTAGGGTATGTAAAAATGCAAATTTTTTAAGTTATAAACATAAAAAGAATAAATTTTTAGTAAAAAACAAAATGTTTAAAGCAAATAAAACAAAATAAATAAATTTTTATAGTAAAAACATAATGTTTAAAGAAAACAAAACAAAATAAATAAAAGTTTTTGAGATATGTTATACAAAATATGACTTGAATCAATAGATCATAGATCAATAGATCATAGATCCAATAGATCAATGGATATGCGAATGAGTAGGATAGTTTGAAGGTATATGATGGTTTGCTTGATTTACTCGATTTACGCTTTACTGATTTACTGATTTACTGATTTACTGCTTTAGGGTATGTAAAACATAACAATTTTAACAAAAAAATATGACTTGAATCAATAGATCAATAGATCAATAGATCAATAGATCAATAGATCATGGAAGGGTAGGAGGATGGCTGGAAGGCAGTTTGATTTACTGATTTACTGCTTTACTGATTTACTGATTTACTGCTTTACTGATTTACTGATTTACTGATTTACTGCTTTAGGGTATGTAAAAATACAAATTTTTTAAAGTTATAAACATAAAAAGTATAAAAGTTTTGTTTTGTTATACAAAATATGACTTGAATCAATAGATCAATAGATCAATAGATCAATAGATCACGGATGGGTAGGAGGGTAGTTTGATTAACTGATTTACTGCTTTACTGTTTTAGGGTATGTAAAATACAAATTTTTAAGTTATGTATAAACATAAAAAAGTTATAAAAAACTTTTTTTTTGTTATACAAAATATGACTTGATCAATAGATCAATAGATCAATAGATCATAGATCAATAGATCATGGAAGGGTAGGAGGGTAGTTTGATTTACTGATTTACTGATTTACTGCTTTAGGGTATGTAAAAACGTAAATTTGCAAGTTATAAACTTAAAAAGAATTTTTTTTTCTGCATCGAGGATACATTATAAGAAAGATGTATACCAAGTTTCGTCGTTCTATGTTAATATTTCAGGTTTGGGGGCTGGGGACCCCCCTTTTAAATATGCAATGCTATTTAACCCATATATGATGTGGGTACCTTATATGAAGGGTGTATACCAAGTTTCAGCCTTCTACGTCAATATTTTTTTAGGTTTTGGGGGCTGGGAGTCCCCCCCTTGGGTGTGTACGGCTATTTAACTCCATATATGATGTGGGTACCTTATATGAAGGTTGTATACCAGGTTTCAGCCTTCTACGTCAATATTTCAGGTTTTGGGGGCTGGAGACCTCCCCCTTTGGGGTGTACGGTTATTTAACTCCATATATGATGGGGTACCTTATACTGTAAGGGTGTATACCAAGTTTCAGCCTTCTACGTCAATATCTCAGGTTTGGGGCTAGCACCCCCTCCCCCCCTATGGGGTGCATGGCCACGTAACCTCGTCTACGACGTGGTTACGTCACCCCCTATGGGGGTGTCAAGTTTGAGAGAGATACCATGTGGCAAACTCTATCCGTTCTAAGTGAGGTGCGGTGCGGGTGGCGGTAACGGTGGGTGCGTGGCGGTTACGCTGCGGGAGCCACAACCGGTGCGGGAATATACACGTCAATAAAAAATAATATTCGGTAATTAAACATTTATTTTTTATTATTTATTTATTTATTATTTATTAATTTTAAATAATTAATTAATTAATTAATTTTAATTAATAATTAATTATTAATTAATTAATTAATTTAATTAATAATTATTCATTTATTAATTTATTTATTAATTTATTCATTTTTATATTGTTTCGAAAAAACCTGCGGTTTTTTTCGTCGATAGAAAGGCGAAAATTTACTTCCGGTTTTACTTCCGGTTTTACTTCCGGCATCCAATATCACCTCTCCACTACTCAAATCCGTGGATATTAAAATTTGGCATCCGATTACATCACTAATATTATATATATTATATATATATATATATATATATATATATAGTATAGTATATATAATATTATATATATTATATATATATATCTATATAATATATATAATTATATTAGTATATAATATATATATATATATAGTATTATATATATATATATATAGATATATATTATATATATATATATTTTATATATATATGCGATATTTCGGTAGGATCTTTCTCCTGCAAACTGTTTGAGGGAAAAAGAGACAAAAATTTAGTTATTTTTTATTTCTTTTCTATGTAATGTACATTATTTATCGAACAAAATTTATAACAAACCGCTGCCTGGCGCCAGATGCGTGTTTTTTTTTTTTTTTTTTTAACAATGCAAAGTGTAAATAAATATAATATAAAATAAATTTCCTAAGTGAGGTAATGATACGTTAAGAAAGGTTATGTGAGTTACGTTGTTAACATAAGATTTAAACTTTAATATTTTCTTTAATTAATGTTTCTTCGTATAACAACCGTTTGAAGCGACTGGCAGCTTTATCTTTTAATGCTTATGGTTAAAAAAAAACTTCTAAAGTGGAAAAAAATACTAAACATTTTATAATATACTTTTTCGGTGAAGATTCCACTGAATTTAGCCTATATATATATAATTAGATACTAGCATGCATCAAATATAATATATCTACTATATTTGCGAGGCTATTACATATATATATATATATTATATATATATATATATATATATATATATATATATATATATATATATATATATATATATAATATATATAAGGAGCGTCTACCGGTAATCTTCCTTCTCTCCTCTTTAATTCGTAATCCTCTGTTCTTTGGTATTTGGGTGGCGAACTTGCAGCAACTAATCTCTGATCTTTCTCGCATCTCTAATTGGTTCAGAGAAAACATGTTTTTTTAATGCTTCAAAAACTCAGTTCTTTCATCTACCTA
>JABUQX010043414.1:10000-15000 GCA_015478945.1 Trachelipus rathkii | reverse complement strand
CGACCTCGGCCTTGGAGAAGAGCCGTTGTCATTGAGACAAACTCCTATGAAGTTGGGGGTATCAACAAAGTCAGCTGCTGGTATGACCTGGTCGATCGGGCCCTCGAAACTCGTCGCCGATCTAGGAAACGGGCTCCCCGACCTTGGAAGCCCCTTATTTAATGCCTCTAACCGAATGTTGCAAAATGTGGCAAATGTTGCTTTGCAACATCCGCTTTCAACATTTCTGCTGTCAGATGCGTCATCCTTGCTGTTATGAACAATAGACTAATGGAAAGAATTTCTAATATATATATATATATTATATAATATATATATACTCTTCCCTATGGGATAATATATATATATATTTATATATATATATATATATATATATATATATATTATATTATAATAATAATTATATAATATATTCTACCTCCTGTTCCCTGACTGGGGTGAGGTGCATAGCCTACACCGGAACAGAAAAGTAGTAGAATAACATGAAGCAAGTCGAAAAGAAAGCCCACCTTTGCCGTCCCCTTTATACCCTTAAGTGAGAACTAGTCTCGCAGTCAGAAAAATCCACCCTGGGGTTTCTCGAAACTGCGACGGGCCCTCAATGTGATATCTTGTCAAGCCCACAATCAAGCCCCCTATCAAAACTCCGCCATTCACTCCTGCTATGCACCTTTCTTCTCTCCTCTGTCGAACTCGCATTCCTCTCCTTCAGGCATTCCTTTACTGACTCAATCCACTTTTTCTTCAGTCTCTCAACCGGTTGATCCCAGCACACTCACCACAATACATCCGCTTAACCAACCGACTATCATCCATCCTTTCCATATCACCAAACTATCTCAATGTACTCTCGTTTTTTCTGTCATTTTCACCTTCTTCACACCACACAACTCTTTAATGCGTTCATTCCTCGTTTTATCAAATCTTTTCAAACCTAACACACCACTAAGATTGTCCATCTGAACACATTATACCTTAGATCTATACGTCTTATTCCAGACCATAGTTTCACTACTATATATTAACACAGGTAACAACATATCCTAACTCAAAACCATAGGGCACTTAAGACTTAGTCCCTTTACATCCACCAGGTTTTTAATTGCACTAACCACCTTCCTGCCATTTATAACTTATTATTCATACTACACTCTGCTTCATCCGTTCCCTTTTCATCTAACACATATCCTAAATACTTAAGCTCAGATACTTGTTCCAATTGCTCACCATCTAGTCCGACTTCACAAGGCTGGCTCTCCTCACTCACTACCATAACCTTACTCTTATCTACATTTAGTTTCAAACCCCTCCTTTTACACACTCTGCTAAACCCCTGTACCAATCCTCTCAAACTCTCTCTTAAGATTCACAAAAAAAAAAAAAAAACAAATCATCCGCATATTTTAGGTAGGGCACCCACTACTCTCTTCCATTCTCCATCATTCTAACTCCATCCTTTGCCATACCATCCATAACCCTATCCATATATAAATTAAATAAGCAAGGAGAAATAGCACATTCCTGCCTCACTTCGCTATTAATATTAAACAAATCCCTTTCAACTCCATTTATTCTTGTACACTTTTCACTGTCTTCATACATGCTTTTGATTCCATTCAAAAGCCAGTCACCAACACCATATATCATTAATACCTGCCACAAAGCTTTCCTATTAATTCTGTAATACGCCTGTTGAAGGTCATAAAACCTAATTACAATTTATTCTTCTCTCTCATTTCGTCAATTATTTGTTTCAATGTAAAAATTTGATATACACATCTTCTACCACTTCTAAATGCCCCTCGTTCTTCACCAATCAGTCCTTCAGCCAGTCGACGCACTCTTTCCACCAAAATACCAGCATATATCTTCCGTACAATACTCAATAAACTAATTTCCCTATAGTTCCTACAGTTTTCCTTATCCCCTTTACCCTTATATAAAAGTATACTATTACCGCTCTCATCCAATCTCTCGGAACTATATACTTCCTAAACTCTTTGTTACACACCTTTCAAATCCATTCAATCACCATCTCGCCTCCGTTCTTGATCATTCCACCAGTAATTCCATCTATGCCGGCAGATTTATCATTACTCAACTTTCCCACTCTACCCATTACCTCCTCCTTACTAATTACCTCATCCCCAAAATACTTTTGTCCTCTTGCACCTTTAAATCCACACATTCACTATCACTTCTTCATTAATGCCAATGCTATGTAGATCTTCGAAGTGTTCCCTCCCCTCTCTTCTAACGTCCATTTCTTTAGTTACGAAAGCACTATCCCTATGAATTATTCTAAGCAGATTTCCCTTACTCTCATTCTTAACCTTTCGCGTTTCTTTCCAGAAAACCTTCCTATTCCCTTGTAAGTCCCCATTCATCATCTTCCTTCAAAACTGTTCATTCACCACAGTTTTCCTCCTACGTATGCTACTTTTAGTCTTCCATTTTTCTTCTTTGCATAATTCCAAGCAACTGTCTTTTGAGACTTCATCATTGACTTTCAGCACATTCAACCACTAATCTTTTTAACTTTTAGCAGCTTGCATCACCTCTTCATTCCCCCCAGTCACTGTTGAGATTCTTACTTCCTACTATAGCACATTAACATACTTCTCTTGCACTACTAACAAAGGCTTCCTTCATTTGCGTCCAGATTTGTTCAGTTTCATCTTGTTCACATTCAACTGATCTATTTGCAAGCTCTCTTAAATACTTTTCCTTACTACCTTGTTCACTTAACTTCTCGCTCTAAATTCTTCAGGCTTCGTTCCTTACCTCTTTCCTCTCCATCCACGCCCCGACTAACTTAATCTTACATAAAACAACGTAATGATCCCATAATTCGATCCCCAGTCCACTAACTGTTTTACATCCATCGCATACCTCAACATCTTCTTCACCAATACAAAATCAATCATACTTTTCATTTTGATACCATCTCTTTTTACACCAACTCTAGTATACCTATGGATAATCTTGTGTTTGAGAAAAGTATTACTTACACACATACCTCTCTCCTCACAGAAATCAATCACCTTCCTACCAATCTCATTTCCTCCCGTCACCCTAAATTTACCAGTTATACCATCCCTTTTCTGATCACCTATCCAACCATTCAGGTCGCCAAACACAATCAATCTGAAGTTCCTACTCACCCTATCCAAAAAATCATTCAGATTATCCCAGAAAGTCGCACTCTCCTCAATATCACCCTCAGATGGATCATATGTTACAAACACATACCTTGACCGCTTCAAATTTAAATGTAACTATTAGAATTATTATAATTCTAGTACTCACACAAACAAAATCCACCAAAGCTCTGTGATACATGTCACTTATCAGAATCACAACACCTCTCCTCATCTCATTCCTCCCCACTCCAGCACACACATTTCCCACCACAATACTCATCTTCACCTTTTTTTCATCTTTGTTTCAGTCACAACGAGCAAATCAAATTTACCCTTTATAAATACATCCATCACCTTTCTCCTCTTCTCCTCTTCTCCTTGACATTTATTCCTCTGACATTCCATGTACCTATACGATCACGTCCAAGTACTGCAAAAGCTACCTAGCAAGAGATAAGTGATAGTTAGCCTCTGATCCAACTACCACTGCCCCTTTAGTCGCCTTCTTCGACAAGCAGAACATACGGTGCGGGAATTCTTTTTCCCTCACACACAAGGATATAAAGTTTTGTCTGCAAGATTTTGTCTGAAAGAAAGAAGAGTGTGGATTTGAATGCAATTTAGATTTTCTTTATATATATATATATATATATATATATATATATATATATATTATATATGAATATATTATAATTATATAATATATATATATATATATAATATAATATTATATATTATATATATATATATATATATATATATATATATATATATGTGAACTGGAGAAATTTGTTTTCCATTTCAATTGTTAAACTATTGTAATTCTTGTAATTTGACTACCAGATGATATCAAAATCAGAAGATTCATGAAAACGATATCAAATTTTTCTCCTGAGGTTCTCAAATGACTTTATTATTAATTACCATAAATGACCCTATAGTGACTCAAATTAAAAGGTTGCAAGCGAAACATTAATTATATTATCAATATCAGCTTCAGATTTTCTGTGCTTAGATTTCTGTATTTAGATTTTCTGAATTTAGATTTCTGTTTTAGATTTTCTGTACTTAGATTTTCTGTATTTCGACTTTCTGCCAGATTTTATGTATTTACGGTTTTGCATCTAGGTTTCTGTATTTAGATTTTCTGCATTTAAATTTTCTGTATTTATTTTAGCTGGGCTTAGATTTTATGCATTTAAATTTCCTGTATCTATATTCGCTGTAGTGCGATTTTCGGCATTATGATTTTCTGTATTTAGACTTTCAGTATTTATGTTTTTTGAATTTAGATTTTCCATACTTAGATTTCTTTATTTAGATTTTCTGTATTTAAGTTTCTATATTTAGATTTTCTTCATTCAGATTTCTGTATTTAGATTTCTGCATTTAGATTTTCTGCATCTAGAATTTCTGCATTTAGATTTCCTTTATTTAGATTTTCTGATTAGATTTTCTGCATTTAGATTTTCTGAATTTAGACTATCTGCCTTTAGATTTTTTGTATTTAGATTTTCTGCATTTGGATTTTCTGTATTTAGTGTATTTAGACCTTGAGCATTTAGAATTTCTGTATTTAGAATTTTGCATTTAGAATTTCTGCATTTAGATTTTTATATTTTGATCTGTATTTAATTTTAATTTTTTGCATATAGATTACTGTATTAAAGTTTGTTTGCATTTAGATTTTCTGTATTTAGATTTCTACATTTAAATTTTCTGTATTTAGACTATTTTGCATTTAAATTTCTGTATTTTAGATTTTCTGCATTTAGATTTTCTGCATTTAGATTTTCTGCATTAAGATTTTTGCTATTAGATTTCTGTATTTCGATTTTCCTCATTTTGATTTTCTGC
>JABUQX010043414.1:0-5000 GCA_015478945.1 Trachelipus rathkii | reverse complement strand
AAAAGCTAAAATTGTTGTAACTACAATTCCAGCAACTATTTTTTTCTTGAGAAAAGGTGTAAAGAATAATATATATATATATATATATATATATATATATATATATATATATATATATATATATATATATATATATATATATATATATATATATATATATACTATATATATATATATATATATATATATAGTATATATATATATACCATATATATATATATATATATATATATATATAATATATATTATATATATTTTTTTATAATATAAAATATAAATATATTTATAGTATATATATATATAATATATATATATATATATATATATATCATCTTCCTTTTTTTTCCCCAAGACTGGGGGTAAGGTGCGTGACATGCATCAGAAAAGAAAAGTAGTAGAAGATTATGACACATAGTCGAAAGAAAGCCGCGGCCTTACCGCCTTCGCTATACTATTTAGTTGGAAACTCGTGCAGTCCAGAAAATCCACCGCTAGAGCTCATGGAACCGCGACGGACCCTCACTAATGGCATATCGTCAGTGTAAGGGTTAATCCCTGGCCCAGCCAGGTAGGCCACAACCAAACCCCCTCACAAACCCCGCCGCCTATTATGAACGCTTTAATTCTCGCCTCTGCCAAACTCACGATTTCTCTCCTCCAAACATTCTTTACTCACTCATTCAACTTTTCCTCGGTCTCGCCAGCCTGTCGATTCCCAAACACACTGCACCACTATATCATGCCGCTTAAACCAACCCGCTGTCCATTCATCATTTCCAATGAACAAACATCTCAAGGTATTTTCATTTATTCCTCTCATTTACCCTTTCTTTACACCACACAACTCTCAATACGTTCATTCTTCATTTTATAAATTCTTCTCACCTAACACGCCCCTAAGATTTGTCCATCTGAACACATTGAACTTTGATCTATACCTCTTAATTCAAGACCATAGTCTCACCTCTATACATAAACACTGTTAACCACATCGCTCATGTAAGAGCCCTATGCGCACTCAAGACGTAGTCCCTTTACATTCACCACGATTTAATTGCACCAGCCACCTTCCTGCCATTCACACTTTCCTACTACACTCGCATCATCAGTTCCCTCATCCAACATATATCCTAATATTTAAACTCAGAACTTGTTCCAGCTGCTCACCATCTACATTAACTTCACACCGAGAACTGTCCCTCATCACAACCTATAACGCTTACTCTTATCTACGTTTACTTTCAAACCCCTCCCTTTTACACACCCTGCCAAATCTCTCTACCAATTCTCTCAAACTCTCTCTTCAGATTCACCGCACACAAACAGAACAAATCATCCGCAAATAATAGGTAAGGCAATCCTCCCATCACCTACATTTTCCCAATCATTCTAAAACACCATTCCTTCCACCCCCATCTCTAATTCTTTCATAACCCCATCCTTATACAAATTGAATAACCAAGGAGACATAACACATCCCTGCCTCACTCCGCTATTAATATTAAACCATTCACTTTTGACACCATTTATTCTTACACACGCTTCACTATCATCATACATACTTTTGATTTCATTCAGAAGCATACCACCAACCATATATTACTAACACCTTCCATAGAGCTTACCTATTAATCCTTTCATACGCCTGCTAAAACCTAAATGCAATTTATTCTTCTTCTCCCTCATTTTCTCTGTTATTTTGTTTCAATGTAAAGATTTGATCCACACATCCCCTACCACTTCTAAACGCACCTTGTTCTTCAACAATCAGTCCTTCAGTCACTCGACGCACTCTTTCGACAAAAATACCAGCATATATCTTCCCTACAACACTCTAAATAAACTAATTCCCCTATAATTCCTAGTTACCCTTTTAATCTCCCTTTACCCTTATATAAGGGTACTAATTACTTTCCCTCCATCCAAATCCTATCGGAATATAACTCCATATAGCTTTGGTTACACAACTTCCAAATCCAATCAATCACGCGTCTCGCTTTCGTTTCTTGATTATTCACCCACCAGTAAATTTTCAATCTATACGCCGCAGATTTACCATTCTTTCAACTTTCTCACTGCCCATTAACCTATCCGTTGTATGACCTCATGCCCTGGCCCAAAAACGCCTATTCCTTTCTTGCAACCTCAAACACACGCACATTCACTATCACTCTTTTATTACTGTTAAATATTATATCAGAATTTTCGAAAAGTGGGTTCATTCCACACTCCCCTCACATCCATTTCAATCAGTTACAAAAACACCAATCCCTATTCATTATTCTAAGCAGGTTCCCCTTATTCTCATTCTTAACCTTTCGCGCTTCCTTCCAGAAGAGCTTCCTATCCCTTGTAAGTCCCCATTCATCCTAGTTCCAAACTGTCCATTTACCTCTTCTTTTCCTCCTTACGTGTACACCTTTTAGTATTTCTTTTTTTTCTCCTTATATAATTCAAACATCTTCTTTTGAAACTTCATTATTGGCTTTTAGTACATTCATCCACGCTTCTTTTTTACTTTTAACCGCTGCATCTAACCTCTTCATTCCACCACTCCATGTTAACATATTTCTTACTTCCTACTTTAGCACACCACATACTTCCTTTGCAGTGCTAACAACTGCTTCCTTCATTTGCTTCCCAGATTTGTTTCAGTTTCACTTGTTCAACACTCAAATGATTTACTTGAGAGTGCTCTTAGATACTTATCCTTATTACCTTGTTCACTTAACCTCTCACTCTTAATTCTACCAACTTCCTTCCGTATCACCTTCCTCTCCATCCAAGCCCCCACTACTTAATTTTACATAGAACAACATATGATCCAATAATCCCATTTCTCTAATCCCCTTCATGATTTTAAACATCCAACAACAATATTCATACATCTTCTCCATCTTCACTAACACAAAATCACTCATAATTTTCAACCTTCGATAGCACTTTACCTACACCAAACCTCTAGTATACTTTATGGATACGTCTTGTGTTTAAAGAAAGTATTACTTACACCATAACGCGTCTCTCCACCCCTCCATTTAAAATCATCACCTTCCTAACCATTCTCAATTTTCTCCGAACCCCCAAAACCACTCTGTTATAACATCTCTTTTCTGATCACCTATCCAACCATTAGGTCCCCCACACAATCAATCTGAAGCTGCTACTCACCCCATCCAACATCATTCAGATTATCCCAAGAAATCGTACTCTCTTCAACATTTCCCTCAGATGGTCATACGTCACAACAAAAACATATTTTGACATTTTCAAACTAAATTTAACGATTAGAATTCAAGTACTCACACATTCAAAGTCCCCATAGCTCTGTACCACAAGTCACTCATCAAAATTGCAACTTCCTTCTCTCCCCTCTCAATTCCTTTCACACCAGCAACACACATATTTCACAACCAACACCACTCATTTTCCATAACCGTTTCCTTTCATCTTTGCTTCAGTCACAGCGAGCAAATCAAATTTGCCCTTTCTAAACTACATCTAATCAACCTCTCTCCCTCTTCTCCTCAACAATTTATTCCTCTGAACATTCTATGGTACCATACGAGTTCATACAATTTCGCCGAAAAATAGAAAGGCCGAGTTACCGGCGATTCACGACTTCTCCGAGGGCATGCAATTAGCATTCTTTAGCAAGAGTAAGTGGTAGTGGACAGCCAACCCAACTACCGCCTTCCCTTAGTCGCCTTCTACGACACGCAGGACATACGATGTGGGCAATTCTTTCTCCCCCGCACATAGGGATATAAGTAGTAGGGATGTCTGTAAGATGTTATCTAGAAGAGGGGTGAGGACGTTAAGTATGTGAATATGATATGTGAATAAATGGTGGTCAGTAAGATGTTGCCTGGAGGGTGAGTGTGTAAAGAAAATGAACAATATATATATATATATATATATATATATATATATATATATAGTATATATATATATATATATATATATATATATATATATATATATATATATATATATATATTCGCATTGACTTTCGCATTCACAAATATTGAAAATAAATTATTTGCATTCGCACTCGGAAACTCGGAATGCGATTAGAAAATGTTCTGATGGAACTTGTTAGAAAATTTAACAACTTTTGTGAGAAACTGACTAGTGTCATCTCAAGGTAGTGACAGTAATTTAAGTCACAATCGAAATCTAGCAATATTATTAATATTGATAGACTCGTACTTGTGAGTATATTATTCGCTCGAAATCAACTGTTGAAGCAATTTTTCAATGGTATCCTTATCCAGTGTGGTTTCGGATTAATTCGATATTGTTTCCCATGACAACGCAAACCGTACACTTTGCAATCATATTTATTCTCGGAAAGGACTATCTAAGCAACAAACACAAGGAAAATGTAGAAAGGAAAAAGAGTAAAGGATCCCCAATTCCAGCTTTAAGCACGAATCAGATTGTTCTTGAAACTAATATAAAATACAAATATATGGGACAATGAAACGAAAATCATAAAGGATGGGATATAGTAAATTTACAGAAATTATAGTAATGGATGATCTGCTTCGCCACGTTGAAATTCTTGGTTTTTGTACTGCTTGCGACAAGTATGCGTCTTTTCCACACTAACTCAAATTAAATACTAACAGAGATATTGAAAAAAAGTTTGATAGAAATTAAAAACTAAAGTGTCAGAACTTAAACCCTCTATATAATAATCATTCATGTTAGCTTCTTCCACGGACGAATGGTCAATACCTCATCAGCAGTTTCTTTGTTTTTTCTGAGTAGTCATGCCGGAGACAAATTATTTCAGAAGCCAAATTTTGTGTCGTGCTCAGAACCTCTCACTGAACGTCATACAGGTGAACATATCAGTGACGTATAATGGAATGTTGTCGAAATGGAACCTATCCCCAGATGATGTTCACTGTGTCATGGGGATGCTGGTTCCAATATAAAGAAAATTATATTTCTTTCTTGAGTGAACAACACAAACTCCGTCAGTCATCAAC
>JABUQX010043413.1:17500-25123 GCA_015478945.1 Trachelipus rathkii | reverse complement strand
TCTCTTTGCACAACAATATTGAAGCCATTGAGTTACGCAGTTGGTGGAGAAACAACCCTGAGGGTATATTCAGACCATCAAGCTATGGGTTCATAATCGTAGGAAGAGAAAATATTACATCATTTATCAAGATGCGTGAAGAAATATCAAAACGTGAAGCCGAAGTCTCCAAATTAGATGATCTTATCAATACAGCTCACAACTTGTTATACACTGTGTACAACGAAAACTATACGTTTGACGCTCAATTAGCCGATGTTATGGATGTTATAGATATTGAAAAATTTACTTTTCATTGGGAAAAAGAAATGAAGACACCTGCATACAAAGATCAAGACTTGAAAATATCAGCAAGAGATATTTACACATACGTGACAACGGATGGACTCCCTAGTCTCCGTCAGTATATTATAAATACACAGTATCTGTTAAGTCCTATGGCCCAAGCTCAAGCTTATTAATTATTTTGTGAATTCCTTTTAAAATTAATTTTATGTGATTGTATTATATTGTAAATATGTATTATTATATTTAAAAATATGCACATGTTGTAAGCATATTTGAACTACTTTTTTATGAAACTAATTTGTGTAAGATGTTGTACATATAATTTTAATGATTAAATTGCTTTTTTATAAAATATTTTTTCTTTTTCTTTTTTTAATATATATATATATATATATATATATATATACATATTTTTATTTTCTATTATATATTTTTTATATATTATTAATTATAATTATAATATATATAATATATATATATATATATATATATTATATAATGCTTTTTTGTTTATTATTTGTCATTGAGCACGATGGAGGCTAAGGAGGCGGTCGATAAATATTACTATGACATGAAACAACCTTACAGTTATGGAGGCTTTTCAAGGTTCGCTTCAAAGTTTCCTCATATTAATAAAAATAGAATTGAAAAATTATTTACAAGGGGAGGATGCTTTTACTCTACATAAACCTATACGGAAAAAATTTCCAACACGAAAAACCATAGCCCCCCACTTAGATAATGTATGGCAACTTGATTTAACTGAAATGATAAAATATAAAGCTTACAATGAAGGGTATCAATACATTCTTTTTGTGATAGATGTTATTCTAGATATTTATGGTTAAAAGCTTTAAAAGATTAAAAAGTCAAAGACTGTAGCTGAAGCTGTGAGAGAAATTAGTAAATGAGGATAATAGATACTCCTCAAAATGATGTGTGGACAGATAAAGGTACAGAATTTTTAGGTAAAGAGGTTCAAGAAATAGTTACAGAGTATGATATTGGGTACTATAAACTAAAACACATTTTCAGTTAATAAAGCGGCAATAGTGGAAAGAGTACAAAGAAATATAAAAGAAAGAATGCAAATATGAGAATAAATGAAAATACATTTAAATAGTATAGATATACTGCAAGACTTGGCTTATTCTTATAATAGGTCTTATCATTAGAACAATTAAGGAATAACCCCTTTAAGAGATGGTAAAGCAAAACCTTCTGTACCTATCAACACAAATGGGAAAAATTAAAGATAACACAGGCATTAAAGTAAGAGATTATGTGAGAGTATCTAGGTCAGATGAAAATTTCAGAAAAAAGGGTACGAAGCAGGATGGTCAAGAGAAAGTTTTTAAAGTAGATACAATCAGAGAAAATTCGCCTAGAGACGGGTTTAAAATTATACTATCGCGAGGATTTAGAGGGGGAAGGACAAATAAAAAGGAGGGTTCTATAAGCAGGGAAATACAGAAAATAAGGTTTGATCCTAAGAGTCACGAGTATAAAATAGAAAAATATTAGGATCTAAAGGAAAAGGGTAAAAAATAAACAGTATCTTGTCAAATGGATAGGTTACTCCAAGCGAAGTTTAATATTATATTAAAATGCTTATGTGAAATTAAGAAAACATTGATCGTTTACTTTGGTGAACAGGAGAGTTGAAGATAAATTTCTATTAAACGCTGCTTCATCGGCTGTCTATGGATCTGTATCTCTGAAAAATAAAATATTCAGACTATACAAACCTAGTTATGAACACTATAACTTTCGATCGAGAAATGATGAAAGCAGGATTAAAGTGAAATGTAATTCTCGACGTTCCGATATAGAGAATATGCCTTGTTTCATATTTTGGCGTTTACGATACTTAGAAATGTTGATAATGTTTAAAAATGTATTAAAAAGTAAACCTAATATTGCAACCATCAAACGAGGCACCAATGAATATTTCGTTGAAAATTATGTAATAAGCCACGGTCTCTATAAATCGGTTACTGATGTGTTCATAGACTTAAACAATAAATTTGAAGAAAGTTCAAATACTGTAAAGATTTAGTGTTCTTGTTAATAAAATACCGTATACGAAGATAACGTGTTAATCACATTAAAATCTCATGAGCATGTGAACCTGAAAGATATAAGTTTATTATTTTCCGCGCCTCAGGTTGGTTTCGTAATTGTAATTACTCACATGTATACAAAATATCGGGAAATAATTTCAAACCATCTCTAAAGGATCTAATGCGTTATATACCAACGATTGGAAGAGTATTGTCGCAAAAAAAATGACACCAAGCAGTTCATACATTTTGTATGCTTTGCCTACTAAGTGTCAGATCCAGGTATGGCCTATGTTATACAGATATTGTAGACCATCAGTATGTAGGGAATACTAAAGCCTCGTTGTAAGAGTAGTTCATTTTCCTAAAGGTCGTAAAGTTATAAGGTTTCCTAATGTTCTCTACTTACCTATGAGTAAGACCCAACTGAGTTCAGTTCGCGTTTATATAGAGACGTCGAAAGCAAACCATACCCATTCACAAATGGGACAGCAGTGTTTAAAGTACACATAAGAAAAAGCTCCGGTAATAATAATAATAATGGGAAAGAGAAAGAGTCTTCAGGGGATCCAAGAATGCAGAGGGGGTATGGTTTAGGTGGAATTTTTTTGCTTCGTTATTTCGTAGAGCTATTCCCCTGTTTAAATCAGGAGGTAATACATTTGCTAAAAAAGCCGGCCAGACAGGAATAAAACACAATCCAGATATTATGGGGGTGTCGCATCCTCGTAGTGCGGATAAAACGCCGCTAGGTCTTGATGTTTCAGATGAAATGTAGACGATGGTCAAACGAAAAATACGACGCAAGATGACGGGAGGTGGTGTGTGAAAAGACAGCGTGTAAAAAGACTCAATAACAAAAAGAAAAGGAAAAGTAAAAAGAAAAAAAACCCGTAGCAAGAAACGTATGAATAAAAAGAAACGTGGAAAAATATGCAAACGTAAAATAAAGGATATTTTTTCTGAATTATAATATGTGGCAACTTGTTCTTAATATATAGGTATGCACCTAAAGAATATTTTCATTAAAGGTTTAGCCTTAGAGTCGATAAGATGCATTTCTTACACCCCTCTAGCCCAGACTGCTGCAAGAGTGAATTGATCTCTTTCTCCGGTAAACTCCTACACAGACATCAGTCTAGAAAGTACATTTTATCCAGAATTAACCCCCTTCACGGGGAGGGGGTGGTATGTCACAAATACAGATTGTACCTCTCGAATTCAATTATCCCTGGAACTTCAGATCAATATCTTGACCCTTCGAATGTTTTTTTATGAAGGTTAAATTGGTAAATGAAGATGGCTCGGATCTCACAGGAAAGAACAATGTAGTATATCCTGTTATCCAACTTTTATTCTCATGCTTAAGAACATTGAAAGTGTGGTTTAAATGAGGACTTCTCTAGGGCATCAGGCAGCCATTACAATACGCGAAATATATAGAAACTGTATAAATTATTCAGATTGTGCCTAAAACCGTCCCATTTAACTAATCAAGCGGCTACTACAATTTAAAAATGAATCAAAGAGATGGATTTAGTAAAAATGTCAGCAAGACTTATGAATATTATGGACGTGTAAACGGAGACCTATTCTCCCAAGAAAGACTTATTCTACCATCTGTGGACACCCGTATCAGGTTAACTAGATCTACTCCACAATTTGTGCTTAATGTTCAATCCAAAGCTGCTGCAACGACTGCTTCACCTACTCCTATTTTTCAAATATTGGATACTTATCTTTATGTACGTAAAGTGAAATTATCTCCCAGTAAACATATGGAAATTGAGAAAGCTCTTTTAAACAGTACGGCTAAATATCCTATAAGACGTGTAGAAACTAAAATTTTTAACTTTACTCAGGGTTTATCGAGTATAGATCTTTCCAACGTTGTTATAGGTAATCTCCCTCAAAAGGTCATTGTAGGAATTGTAGACCATTCAGCCTTTATAGGGCAGTACTCTAAAAATCCATTCAAGTTTAAACCTTATGGTCTTAGAGAGATCAATCTTCAAGTAAACGGTCAAAGCCATGGGAGAGCCTATAAAGTAGAATATCCCCTCGACGGTTCTCCATTGTGTGCCCGACCTTTCCTCGAGTTGTTCTCCAACACGGGTGGGTGCTCTGAAGTTGGAACAGGTATCAATCTCGAATCATACGCTTCACATACAAACTTGTATGCTTACGATCTTAGTCAGGATAATTGCGGTACAGCAGCCGGACACCTAAATATAGTTCGACAAGGAACATTGGATATCAAATTGAATTTCACAGCATCTCTCACACTACCTATTTCAGTCATAGTCTACATGGAATATCAAGAGTTAGTAGAAATTGACCGAGTACGCAATATTCTTGTTAACTTCTAAAAGAAATGGATGAAAACGAAATAAAAATTTTCTTTACCTCAAAGAAAAGCTTCAGAGGAGTTTACGCTATTAATGAACTTCCAGGTGTAATATTGGAAAATGGAACAGGCATAATTGTCAACACGTCAGAGAGACGTCTAGCTTACGGACACTGGGTCACGATTTATAAATATGAACCTGATGTATTTTATTTCATCGACTCCTTGGCTATCAAGAATTTAATAAAAAATGAATATTTATCAATTTTTTTTAAAATATAACAAAGCAATATACGTTAAAATGTTATATGTAATCCTATTCAACCAATTAATTCAGACAGATGCGGATTATACTCAATATATTTTTTTAAAAAACCTTTTGAAGATGTTCCGTTCAATGAAATTATTTCACGCTTTCAAATAAAAATTTTATTTTTTAAATGAAGGATTTGAAGTTAAATATTGTATAAATCTTAATTTTTGGACATATTAAACTCGTTCTATATACTAGGTATTCTGTATATATATATATATATATATATTATACTCATATATAATATATATATATAATATATAATATAATATATAAATATATATGAAACAAATTTATTTATAAATGTAATTTTTAACCTGTATTGTAAAATTGGTAGCATTATTTAGCATTAAAAATAATAAAGAAAATGTTAAAATATCGCTGAACCTTTTATTTTCTGTCAAAAAAAATTTTTTTTCTATAAATTTTTTTGCCCTGAAAAATGTTTTACACCCCCCCACACACCCCCACCCCCACCCCAAACACCTAACCTACACCCCCGCTATTCCTAAATAATATATATATAGTATTTATAAATAATAATAATTGTAATATATATATATATATATATATATATAAATATATTATATATCATATAATATAGTAGTATATATAATTATATATATATAATATAGTATATATATATATATATATATATAATACTATATATTATAATTATATATATATATATATATATAAATAAAAAACTATCAATGAAAATCAAAATTAAAAGTAACAAAGAAAACTGAAAAGGAGTAAAATAAATGAAAGGACAAAATCAGCGAAGCGAAAATAAAATGACCGATCATTTTTCCCCCTAAATTCACTTCAAATTTTTAGCAAATTTTTCGAGGAAAAATTTACTCAAACATTCTACTGTAAATTCTTATTTGACTTTTATCCCCTTTTACCTTTCAAACTTATATTTATATAAAATAATAATAGAACCTTCGACGTAAAAATAATAATAATAATAATAATAATAATAATAATAATAATAATAATAATAATAATAATAATAATAATAATAATAATAATAATAATATAATAATAATAATAATAATAATAATAATAATAATAATAATAATATGACGAAACCATCAAAGAATCCTGGAAATCTTTTCTATAGTCAAAAGGAATAAATAAATGAAAGGGCAAAATTGGTTCATTTCTTTCGTAAATTCACTTCAAATTTTTGGCAATTATTTCTTCAGAAAAATTTCTTCAAAAATTGTAATTTAACGCGCTTAAGTCGATTCACACATAACAACCCTTACGTAAGCTAGATATACTATATATAATATATAATAATAATAATATAATAATAATAGAATAATAATAAATAATATATATAATATATATATGGGTATATATATAACATATAATAATAGATATATATATAATAATATATATATATATATTAATATATATATTATATTAAGGGCGCATATGCCGATTCACCATACAAACTTAAATATACGTCATATATGTAACTACCTACATATAACATATAATAAATATATATATATATTATATTAATATATATATAGTAATAGTATAATAGAATAAGTATCGAGCTATAGTATATATTATAATTTATATCATACTATATACATTAGTATTAATATAATATATATATAAAAATAGGAAATAAAAATTAAAATATTAAAAATAATAATTATATATAATAGTTAATAATACATATTAAATAATAATACTATTATATATACATTAATATATAATATATATATATAAAGTAAGTATGAATATAATATATAAAAAGGGACGGCAATAACATAAAGCCCAATTATATCAATTATATCAATTATATCAATTATATATATATATATATATACTATAATATTATATAGATAGTATATATATATATACTATATATATGATATATATATAATATAAGGGCGCATAATGCTCGTTTCAGCCATACAAACTTTAAATATTAAATAATATATATATAATATAATTATATATATATATATATATAATAATAAAAATATATAATATATATATATAAATATATAATATAGTATTTTACATATAATATTATATATATACTAATAATATAATATAAAATAGTATAATATAATATAATATTTCAACCATCACAAACTTACAATAATATATAATATATATATATAATAATAGAATATATATAATATATATATATAAGATATATATATATAGTATATAATATATATATATAATATAAGGAAAAAGGCGATTCCACATACAAACTTAATATATATATATTATATATATAAGAGATAATATATTATATTATATATATATATATATTATATATAAATATATATTATATATATATATATATATATATTATATATTATATATATATATTTATTTAATTATATATATATATATATATTATACTTACTAATTAAAGGCACGCATCAGCCGATTAACCATAAAAACTTAAATATAAAGTATATATATACATACTTAAATATAGATAAAATATTAATATATTATATAATAATAATATATATATATATATATATATTATATATAATAAAATATATATAATTATATAGTATATATTATTATATATATATATTAATATATATATATATATATAG